>SNQJ01S0183693.1:0-18963 GCA_010110895.2 Picea sitchensis | reverse complement strand
ATTCCCTTCATGCTAATTCAAATTCCAATAATGAATCTCATGATGATGAAAGAAAGAGGAATGAATTATTTCATGTAAGAGTTGTATCTAAAAACACTAAGATAGATACATTATTTGATTCGGGTTCCCAAGTAAACTTGATATCTGAAGCACTTGTCAAAAATATGGGTCTTGAAACTAAACCACATCCAAAGCCTTATCCTCTTGGTTGGGTATGTGATAAAGAAAAACTTAATGTCACCAAGCAATGTAGGCTCAGATTTTCTATTTCTTCAAAGTTGATTGATGAAGTGGATTTGGATGTTGTATCACTTGATATATGTGGCATAGTGATGGGGATTCCTTATCTTTATGGTATAAAAGCAGTCTTCTTTCGTCATGAGAACAAATATCACCTTACTAAAGGGGGAGAGGAATATATTTTTAAAGCCCACAACATGAGGGTAAACACAACACTTGTTAGTGCAGGACAAATGAAGAGACTCATAAACACTAATAAGAAATATGTACTCACGGTCGTAAGGGAAAAAGATGTCTGAACATCCGACATTTTTCAAGGATGTGATCCTTCTCATAAGAAATAATTAATTGATATTGTTTCTAATTATGATCATATTTTCCAGGAACCAGATGGATTACCTCCTAAGAGGGAAATCCAACATGAAATACATCTTCAACTGGATTCTCCTCTTCCTAATGTGGGCATGTATAGGATGTTAGTTGTAGAGATGACGAAGATCAAAAAGTAGGTACAAGGCTTATTGGATCAAGGGGTCATCAAGCCCAAGTCATCTCCTTGTGGTTCTCCTATCGTGATGGTGCCAAAGAAGGATGGCACATGGCGAATGTGTGTCGATTACTGAGCCTTAAATAAAATCATGGTGAAAAATCGACACCCTTTTCCTCGTATAGATGATTTACTTGATCAATTAAAGAATGTTGTTTATTTCACTAAGTTGTATTTGCACAATGGATACCATCATATCATGGTTGCAGAACAAGATGCATGGAAAACTTCCTTTAAAACCAAACAAGGATTTTTTGAGTGGTTAGTTATGTTGTTTGGACTTTGTAATGCTCTGGTAACCTTCATGCATGTGATGAATTATGTATTCAGGCCATTTCTAGATGATTTTGTGATTGTATATTTAGACTATATTCTTATATTTAGTGGGACTTGGGATGAACATTTAAGGCATGTAAAGAAAGTATTGGATACTTTGCAAAGGGAAAAGTTGTATGTAAAATTGTCCAAATGTGAATTTGGTAAGATTGCACTTGTATACTTGGGTCATATTGTAGGAGAAGGACAATTGAAAATTGATCCTTCCAAGATTGATGTAATTGTAAATTGGCATGAACCCAAAAGTGTAACCGAAATACAAAGTTTCTTAGGTGTAGTCTAGTACTAGAGGAGATTCATTTCAAACTTATCCTTTATAGAAACTCCTTTGCATGCCTTAACCAGTGTAAGGAACACTTTTCAATGGAGAGGAAAGAAACACAAATATTTAGACATTTTGAAGGAAAAGATCAGTACCGCATCGGAATTAGCACTATCAAATATTCAACAACCTTTCGAGATCGAGACAGATGCCAATGGGTACGCCATGGGTACAGTATTGATGCAATATTGTAAGCCTATATGTTACCACTCTGAAACTTTTAACAAAGTTGTTGTTAACTATCCTACGTATGATAAATATTTGTATGCATTGGCTCAAAGCGTAAAGAAATGGAAGCACTACTTGTTAGGGAAGGAAACAATCATACATACAGATCATCAACCCTTACAATATCTCCAAGAACAAACCAAGCTGCAACAATATCGACATTACAGATGGATGTTTTTTCTTCAACAATTTCATTTGGTAATCAAATACAAAAAGGGTATGAGTAACAAGGTAGTTGATATGCTTTCTAGACCTCCTCTTGATGCTTCTATTATTTTGAAGAATGATAATTTATCTCATGATAGCTATGTAGAACAATATGTCATTGATGAATATTTTAAAGAAGTACTTGAGAAGATAACCCATGGTGCACACGTAGAGAACTATTGTCTGTAGGTAAAACTACTCCACCATATTGGAAAGCTATGTATTCCTACAATTGAACGAGTCCATGTAATACGATAAGCTCACACTTATCTTGTTTTTGGGAATTTTGGGATAGGAAAAACTATGGCTCATCTGTAGAGGTTTTGTTACTGGCCTCAGAGGAAACAAATTGTAACTAAATATGTAAAGGGGTGTGTGATGTGTTCTACCTGTAAGCCCACTAATAGAAAATTGGGGCTATAATCACCACTTCCTGTTCCATCCCATCCATGGGAAAGTATCTTCATGGATTTTGTAGGGGGTTTACCACACTAGTACATATTGTAAAAATTATGACGTTCTATTTGTGGCATTATGGAAAAAATTATCCATACTGTCGAAAAATGGAGGAAATTTTATTTTTTTTTCCATAATGCCCGATAACGTCGCTATTGCCATGTTCGCATCTCTCTTGCCAAGTTGAATTCTCTCTTTCCATGTTGTCTTTTCTCTTGCCACGTTTTCCACATAGTCGTCTATATTGCCACGTTTGTGACATAGTCATCTCTCTTGCCACGTTTGTAAAGATAGTGGTCGCAGTTGCAAATTAACATCAAAGTCAGTCATACTAGTTATGGATCTAGGAATTTAGTATATGCCCAAGGCTCAAGATAGAAATTACTAGGATGAATTGATGAAATGATCATTCAGATAGCTCAAGATAGAAAGTACTAGGATGAAATGATGAAGGAATGTCATTGAGGACATGAATTGATGAATTGAGGACATGGTGGTACCAACTTAGAAAATAGAGAGATACGATTTTTGTCACCTGGAATGAAGTTCACTAGCAATAATAAAGAGTATTAGAGATAGTGGAAGAAATAAAATAGGATATCAGGCATACCTTTGAGTGATATAAGAGTAAAGTGGTGGAATACCGAAGGCACTTGGAAAAATCTAGAAAATATATCAACTAGTTCATAGATGAAGAACTAAAATTAAACTAAGGGTTTGTGAGTTTAATTGATTCCTCCTACCTTCATGCATGACTATATAAATGTAAATACCTTGACTTATTTGGATGCTTAATATTAGCTAGATATTACGTGGGTAGTGGATGTGAGATATTGGGTCATGTGTTGGACCTATACTATTGTTGCATCTTGGTGAATGAATCAATGCCATGTAAGTATGTATTGGATTGTGCTCAAAGTTAATGGAATGAGGCCCTCCTTTAAATGTTTGGTTACCTCTATATTGAATGGTGGCGATGTCATTTACTTCTATTTTTTTATCTATTGTGTTACATGACAACATTGTGATTACATAGATGTTGTGTACTTAGATTTATATGAATCATGATCTATATGGTAATGTTCAATAGTTGAATGGGTAGAAGGAGGCTGCAATTTCATGTTAAGAGGTATGCAATGATAATTACTATTTAGTGTAGTTATAAAGATAGGAAATGGTTGTGTTACTCATATTATTTTATCCCATGCAAAATCTTTTATGTCTCGACAAAATGCTTCTGGTGATACCTCTGCCTCTATGGGGATTGAAGTGTCAATGCCTAGACTAGTACAATAAATCCCTTGTAAGAAATTGATGTGGACTTAGGTCTCAAATTGAACCAACAACACATCCATGTATAAATATTAAATACAATCAACTATCATCACTTTAAATCACATTATCTAGGTCCACAACCAACAAAATAAGGATGCACTTACAATATTTTACAATCAAATACAATGTCATAATATTTTGCAACAGTACATGAACTGTGATGTGGCTTTCTAGTGAGAATGAGCATACAACACTTAATTAGGCTCAACAATATTCAACCCTAAATGTATGTTTGTTTTTTCACAAAGCATAAGGACTCAACACTATATGGTTGATTTAGTGAAGTATTATTGCCAAGTTGGTTTTCATTGCTCCTTTCAAGAAATTACTATGCAAAGTCTTCAAAATACAGAACAGTGTGGTCAATGTTATATGTCTAAAGAGTTGGATTTTGAAAATGATGATCAAACCAGAGAATATTACTAAAATAGTGTGGAACTGTAAAGCGAGAAGCGAGATAAAAATTGTGAGTCTCAAGTTGCGAATACTTGCAAAATCCAAGATATAGTCAGGGTTAAAAATAGTTTCTAATTTTGAATAGTTGAGAGAGGAAAAAAATGTATCTACCATATCTTATAAAAATCCAACAGTTACAAGCCACTGAAATGTGAACAATTCATCAATCATTAAGTCAAAGAGTAGGAGAGGGGAAGAATGAGAGAATGCACACAACATAATGCATGAGAACCCTGTTATATTTCACAGGTGTCGAAGGATCATGGATACCCTCATGAAGCTCTTACCTACAAAAGACAATGGTATAATATAAAAATCATATATGTTGGATCTTGGAAGATGTCAAAATTTGACAAATTTTAATGAAAAATCCCTATAACAGGTTAAATCATTATTCCTCTATTGAAGTACTACATGTGTGTTTTATTCAAATCCAATCCTTCCAAGTTCATGTGAAAACCACTAACCTAATTAACACATATTTTCATCAAGGATGAGCCCAATGAATCTAAAAACTATCAATTCAAAGAATCCACTGATTGTAGGTTCATTCATTTAGGCCCACTTATCCAAAAGTAGATAACAAATTTATATTTCACCCCACCCATCCTTTAGTAGGTTTTGAACCATTTACCTCAACTGCCCAATCCGTTTGTATTATTTTCCTCTTTCATATGTGCATTTGAATGTATTAGGATAAGTTATACCTCTTGTAAGTTTCCCCATGCTTCAACTATCATAGTACCAAGTCGTCTCTCTTGCCACGTTTGGGAAGATAGTGGTCACAGTTGCAAACATCAAAGTTAGTCATACTAGTTATGGTTCTAGGACTTTAGTATATGCCCAGGGCTCAAGATAGAAAATACTAGGATGAATTGATGAAATTATCATTTAGATAGCTCAATATAGAAAGTACTAGGATGAAATGATGAAGGAATTACATTGAGGACATGAATTGATGAATTGAGGGCATGGTGGTACCAACTTAGAAAATAGAGAGATACGATTTTTGTCACCTGGAATGAAGTTCTCTAGAAATAATAAAGAGTATTAGAGATAGTGGAAGAAATAAATCAGGATATCGGGCATACCTTTGAGTGATATAAGAGTAAAGCAGTGGAAGACCGAAGGCACTTGGAAAAATCTAGAAAATATATCAACTAGTTCATATATGAAGAACTAAAATTAAACTAAGGGTTTGTGAGTTTTATTGATTCCTCCTACCTTCATGCATGGCTATATAAATGTAAATGCCTTGACTTATTTGGATGTTGAATATTAGCTAGATATTACATGTGTAGTGGATGTGAGATATTGGGTCATGTGTTGGACCTATACTATTGTTGCATCTTAGTGAATGAATCAATGCCATGTAAGTATGTACTGGATTGTGCCCGAAGTTATTGGAATGAGGCCCTCCTTTAAATGTTTGGTTACCTCTATATTGTATGGCGATGATGTCATTTACTTCTACATTTTATCTACTATGTTAAATGACAACATTTTGATTACATAGATGTTGTGTACTTAGATTTATATGAATCATGATCTATATGGTAATGTTCAATAGTTGAATGGGTAGAAGGAGGTTGCAATTTCATGTTAAGAGGTATGCAATGATAATTACTATTTAGTGTAGTTATAAAGATAGGAAATGGTTGTGTTAGTCATATTTTTTTATCCCATACACAATCCTTTATGTCTCGAAAAAATGCTTATGGTGAGACCTCCCCCTCTATGGGGATTGAATTGTCAATGCATATGCTAGTACAATAGATCCCTTGTTAGAAATTGATGCAGACGTAGGTCTCAAATTGAACCAACAACGCATCCATGTATAAATATTAAATACAATCAAATATCATCACTTTAAATCACACTATCTAGGTCCACAACCAACAAAATAAGGATGCATTTACAATATTTTACAATCAAATACAATGTCATAATATTTTACAATACTTTGCAAAAGTACATGAAGTGTGATGTGGCTTTCTAGTGAGAATGAACATACAACACTTAATTAGGCTCAACAATATTGAACCCTAAATGTATGTTTGTTTTTTCACAAAGCATAAGGACTCAACACTATATGGTTGATTTAGTGAAGTATTATTGCCAAGTTGGTTTTCATTGCTTCTTTCAAGAAATTACTATGCAAAGTCTTCAGAATAGAGAATTGGGTGGTCAATGTTATATGTCTAAAGAGTTAGATTTTGAAAATGATGATCAAACCAGAGAATATTACTAAACTAGTGTGGAACTGTAAAGTGAGAAGGGAGAGAAAAATTGTGAGTCTCAAGTTGAGAATGCTTGCAAAATCCAAGATATAGTCAGGGTTAAAAATAGTTTCTAAATTTGAATAGTTGAGAGAGGAAAAAAATGTATCTACCATATCCGATAAAAACCGAAAAATTACAAGCCGCTTAAATGTGAACAATTCATCAATCATTAAGTCAAAGAGTAGGAGAGGGGAAGCATGAGAGAATGCACACAATATAATGCATGATCACCCTGTTCTATTCCACCGGTGTCGAAGGATCGTGGATACCCTCATGAAGCTCTTACCTAAAAAAGACAATGGTATAATATAAAAATCATATATATTGGATCTTGCAAGATGTCAAAATTTGACAACTTTTAATGCAAAATCCATATAACAGGTTAAATCATTATTCCTCTATTGAAGTACTACATGTGTGTTTTATTCAAATCCAATCCTTCCAAAGGTCATGTGCAAGCCACTAATGTAATTAACACATATTTTCATCAAGGATGAGCCCAATGAATATAAAAACCATCACTTCAAAGAATCTATTGATTGTAGGTTCATTCATTTAGGCCTACTTATCCAAAAGTGGATAACAAATTTATATTTCACCCCACCCATTATTTAGTAGGTTTTGAACCATTTACCTCAACTGCCCAATCCGTTTGTATTATTTTCCTCTTTCATATGTGCATTTGAATGTATTAGGATAAGTTATACCTCTTGTACGTTTCTCCATGCTTCAACTGTCATAGTACCAAGTAGTCTCTCTTTCCACGTTTGTGAAGATAGTGGTCGCAGTTGCAAACATCAAAGTTAGTCATACTAGTTCTGGCTCTAGGACTTTAGTATATGCCAAGGGCTCAAGATAGAAATTACTAGGATGAATTGATGAAATGATCATTCAGATAGCTTAATATAGAAAGTACTAGGATGAAATGATGAAGGAATTTCATTGAGGACATGAATTGATGAATTGAGGACATGGTGGTACCAACCTAGAAAATAGAGAGATACATTTTTTGTCACCTGGAATGAAGTTCACTAGAAATAATAAAGAGTATTAGAGATAGTGGAAGAAATAAAATAGGATATCGGGCATACCTTTGAGTGATATAAGAGTAAAGAAGTGGAAGACAGAAGGCACTTGGAAAAATCTAGAAAATATATCAACTAGTTCACAGATGAAGAACTAAAATTAAACTAAGGGTTTGTGAGTTTAATTGATTCCTCCTACCTTCATGCACGACTATATAAATGTAAATTCCTCAAATTATTTGGATGTTGAATATTAGCTAGATATTACACGGGTAGTGGATGTGAGATATTGGTTGATGTGTTGGACCTATATTTTTGTTGCATCTCGGTGAATGAATCAATGCCATGTAAGTATGTATTGGATTGTGCTCGAAGTTAATGGAATGAGGCCCTCCTTTAAATGTCTGGTTACCTCTATATCGTACGGTGGTGATGTCATTTACTTCTATTTTTTATCTATTGTGTTAAATGACAACATTGTGATTACATAGATGTTGTGTACTTAGATTTATATGAATCATGATCTATATGGTAATGTTCAATAGTTGAATGGGTAGAAGGAGGCATAGATGTTGTGTACTTAGATTTATATGAATCATGATCTATATGGTAATGTTCAATAGTTAAATGGGTATAAGGAGGCTGCAATTTCATGTTAAGAGGTATGCAATGATAATTATTATTTAGTGTAGTTATAAATATAGGAAATGGTTGTGTTAGTCATATTTTTTATCCCATACACAATCCTTTATGTCTCGACAAAATGCTTCTGGTGATACCTCCCCCTCTAAGGGGATTGAAATGTCAATGCCTAGACTAGTAAAATAGATCCTTTGTTAGACATTGATGCGTACGTCGGTCTCAAATTGAACCAACAACACATCCATGTATAAATATTAAATACAATAAACTATCATCACTTTAAATCACACTATCTAGGTCCACAACCAACAAAATAAGGATGCATTTACAATATTTTACAATCAAATACAATGTCATAATATTTTACAATACTTTGCAAAAGTACATGAACTGTGATGTGGCTTTCCAGTGAGAATGAGCATACAACACTTAATTAGGATCAACAATATTCAACCCTAAATGTATGTTTGTTTTTTTTCACAAAGCATAAGAACTCAACACTATATGGTTGATTTAGTGAAGTATTATTGCCAAGTCAGTTTTCATTGCTTCTTTCAAGAAATTACTATGCAAAGTCTTCAAAATATAGAATTGGGTGGTCAATGTTATATGTCTAAAGAGTTGGATTTTGAAAATGATGATCAAACCAAAGAATATTACTAAACTAGTGTGGAACTGTAAAGCAAGAAGTGAGAGAAAAATCGTGAGTCTCGAGTTGAGAATGCTTGCAAAATCCAATATATAGTCAGGGTTAAAAATAGTTTCTAATTTGGAATAGTTGAGAGAGGAAAAAAAGGTATCTACCATATTTGATAAAAATCCAACAGTTACAAGCCACTTAAATGTGAACAATTCATCAATCATTAAGTCAAAGAGTAGGAGAGGGGAAGCATGAGAGAATGAACACAACATAATGCATGAGAACCCTATTCTATTTCACCGGTGTCGAAGGATCATGAATACCCTCATGAAGCTCTTACCTACAAAAGACAACGGTATAATATAGAAATCGTATATGTTGGATCTTGCAAGATGTCAAAATTTGACATCTTTCAATGCAAAATCCCTATAACAGGTTAAATCATTATTCCTCTATTGAAGTACTACATGTGTGTTTTATTCAAATCCAATCCTTTGAAAGGTCATGTGAGAACCACTAACATAATTAACACATATTTTCATCAAGGATGATCCCAGAATGAATCTAAAAAACTATCACTTCAAAGAATCTACTGATTGTACGTTCATTTATTTATGCCCACCTATCCAAAAGTGGATAACAAATTTATATTTCACCCCACCCATCCTTTAGTAGGTTTTGAATCATTTACCTCAACTGCCCAATCCCTTTGTATTATTTTCCTATTTCATATGTGCATTTGAATGTATTAGGATAAGTTATACCTATTGTAAGTGTCCCCATGCTTCAATTGTCATAGTACCACCTGTCTCTTTCCATGTTTGTGAAGATAGTGGTCGCAATTGCAAACATCAAAGTCGGTCATACTAGTTCTGGCTCTAGGACTTTAGTATATCCCCAAGGATCAATATATAAATTACTAGGATGAATTGATGAAATTATCATTCAGATAGCTCAAGATAGAAATTACTAGGATTAATTGATGAAATGATCATTCAAATAGCTCAAGATAGAAATTACTAGGATGAAATGATGAATAAATGTCATTGAGGACATGAATTGATGAATTGAGGACATGGTGGTACCAACTTAGAAAATGGAGAGATACAATTTTTGTCACCTAGAATGAAGTTCACTGGCAATAATAAAGAGTATTAGAGATAGTGGAATAAGTAAAATAGGATATCAGGCATACCTTTGAGTGATATAAGAGTAAAGTGGTGGAAGACGGAAGGCACTTGGAAAAATCTAGAAAATATATCAACTAGTTCATAGATGAAGAACTAAAATTAAACTAAGAGTTTGTGGGCGTGAGTTTAATTGATTCCTCCTGCCTTCATGAATGACTATATAAATGTAAATGCCTCGACGTATTTGGATGTTGAATATTAGATAGATATTACATGGGTAGTGAATGTGAGATATTGGGTCATGTGTTGGACCTATACTATTGGTGCATCTTAGTGAATGAATCAATGCCATGTAAGTATGTACCGGATTGTGCTCGAAGTTAATGGAACAAGGCCCTCCTTTAAATGTTTGGTTACCTCTATATTGTATGGTGGCGATGTCATTTACTTCTATTTTTTATCTATTGTGTTAAATGACAACATTGTGAGGACATGGTGGTACCAACTTAGAAAATAGAGAGATATGATTTTTGTCCACTGGAATGAAGTTCACTAGCAATAATAAAGAGTATTAGAGATAGTGGAAGAAATAAAATAGGATATTGGGGATACCTTTAAGTGATATAAGAGTAAAGTGGTGGAAGACCGAAGGCACCTGGAAAAATCTAGAAAATATATCAACTAGTTCATAGATGAAGAACTAAAATTAAACTAAGGGTTTGTGAGTTTAATTGATTCCTCCTACCTTCATGATAGCCATAAACTAGTTCATAGATGAAAAAATAAAATTAAACTAAGGGTTTGTGAGTTTAATTGATTCCTCCTACCTTCATGATAGCCATAAACTAGTTCATAGATGAAGAACTAAAATTAAACTAAGGGTTTGTGAGTCTAATTGATTCCTCCTACATTCATGATAGACAAGGAGACTCGCGCCCATTCATGAAAATAATTTTATGCTCACCCATTCATGAACTCGTGCCCATTCACAAGTAGAGATAGTTGAGAGCTCAAGATCGTAGTTAGAGAGAGCTCGCAGAGGGCATAGTGAGAGAGATCACAAGCTACGGGGTTAGAGAGATCTCACGGAGGACACCGGGAGAGAGACCTGGCGGAGGGCATTGACCAGGAGAGAGAGCTCGTGAAGAGAATGGTAAGTTTTTAAAAATACTTCTCTGTATTTGTTTATTCTCTCTTGTGTCCCTTTACCATTGTCAATAATCTCCTTTACCATTGTCAATAATATCCTCATTGTCAATACACTCTGCTTCATGCTTTCCCAGCTCCAAGTTCCCATAGATTTTGCAGGCACCAAGCAATGTCCGCCATATCAAAGCACTAGGTTCAAATGGCATGCCTTTAATAACTTTCATTGACTCATATAAGTGTCCTTCGCAACCAACAAGGTCAACAATACAGGCATAATTTTCTTCTCTTGGGAAGACACCATAATCTTGAATCATTGAATCAAACAAGTGACAGTCTTCTGCAAGTAGGCCTATGTGGTTGTAAGAAGAAAGAACACCAAAAAAGGTGGTATGATTAGGTTTAATTCCTACCCATTTCATTTTTTCAAAGAGTCGAAGATCATTGTAACCTTTTCCATGCTGTGCATACCCACCAATTATTCCATTCCATGAAACCACATCTTGTTTGGGTATTTTTCAAAAACCAATTCTCCATCCTCTATGCTCCTACACTTGGTATTCATTGTAATAAGAACATTAGCAACATAAAAATCTATGTCAATTCCTGTTTTGATCATGTGTGCATGGAACATTTTGCCCTTTTCTAGGGTAGCTAATGTGGCACATGCACTAAGAATACTGGAAAAGGAAAACTGATTTGGCTTAACTTATGTTTGTAGCATTTCAGAAAAAAGTTTGAAAGACTCTTTTCCATGCCCACTTTGAGCATATCCAGAAATCAGTGCAATACATGAAATGATGTCATGTTTAGGAATTTTCTCAAAGACTTTGTGAGCATCTTCTATTCTTCCACATTTAGCATAAAGAGTAACCAGAGCATTCCCAATTGAGAGGTCTGATTCAAACTTCCTTTTCAAAATGCAAGCATGGATTCCAATGCCATGTTCCAGAGCTCCAAGGGATTCACATGCACTTAACACACTAGAAAATGTGAATTGATCAGGCTTTATGTGAGCCCTTTTCATCTTACAAAACAATTCAAGGGCTTCATCATAATGCTCATTTTTTGCATATCTTGCAATTATGGTTGTCCATAAAACAACATCTTTCTCGAGCATGTTATGAAACACTTGAAATGCATCCTCTATCATCCCACATTGAGCATACATGGTGACTAGGGAACTAGACAGACAAATACCTTGATCAATTATAACTTTAATAATGTGGGTATGAAGTTGCATACCTAATTTAACATCAACAATGTTACAACATGCCTTAAGAACAGTCACAATAATTGACCGGTTTGCTCATTCTTGCTCACTGCATTTCAAAAAAGTGTGAAAGAGCCTTCTCACCACAATTGTTGTGGGCATATCCTGAAATAACTACAGACCATGAGCCCATGTCTCATTTGGTCATTAGGTAGAATAGTTTGCTCACATCATTTGTACTACCACATCTGCTATACATGTTAAGGAGGCAATTTCCCATTGAAACATCCAACCCATATCCAGTTTTAATGATATGGGTATGAATGTCCTTACCATATCCTAAAGTTTCCAAACTGGCACATGCCTGGAGAATACTTGCAAAGATGAATTGATTTGATTTCATACCTACTCGTTGCATTTCGCAAAAGAGATCCAGTGCCTCCTCTCCAAAATTAGCCTGAGCATATTCTGTAATCATTGCACTCCATAAGATCAAGTCATGTTTGGTTTCTCTTTTGAACACTTTGTGTGCATACTCTATGCTACTGCACTTAGCATACATGGTAACAAGGGCACTGGATATAAACATATTTGACTCAAATCCAGTTTTGATCACATGGACGTGAAGCTCTTTGCCCTGTTCCATAACACCAAAGTTTTCACAAGCCCGAAGAACATTGAAAAACATAAATATGTCCAATCTCAGGCTTAGGTGACACATTTCAAAAAAGAGTTCAAGGGCTTGCAGATCAATTTCATTCTGCGCACATGTTGCAATCATTGAATTCCACAATGTTGAGCTTACTGTGGCCATATCATCAAACACTTTGCATGCATAATCTACAATCCCATATTTTCCATACATTGTAACAAGAGCACACCCCACAGAAACATCTGACTGAAATCCAGTTTTAGCAATGTGAGCATGCAACTCCCTCCCCTGATCGACAACTCCAAGACTCGCACAAACTCCTAGAATTCTAGCAAGCGTAAATTCTCGAGGCTTGACCCATGTTCGATTCATTAGGCCAAAAAGATCCATTGCCTCTTCATAATATCCATTCTTACTATACTCTGCAATCATTATATTCCATGACACTAAATTATGTTCAAGCATTCTCTCAAACACTTGGCATGCATTCTCCACACTTCCACATTTTTCATACATGTTGATAAGGTGATTGCTCAAAAAGATGCCTAGCTCAAACCCACTATCAATCATGTGTTGATGGACTCTTCTACCATCTGCTAGAGACCTACCGTCAATACATTTTAATACGAAACGAGTATAGCTATTGGTGTCCACTTGCATTTTGAATGGGTTCATCAATTGGTCATCCATTGCCAATGCATTCAAGTCCTAATTGTTTCTGTATCGACTCTTGTTACCCTTATGTTGGGGTATTTGACACACGTCATTGTTTATGAATGGCCTAGGAGTGGAACCCATCATTTTCATACAAAGAGACTACATCTTATATGAGAAATAGGGATTGTTCCACTTCAAACATTAATGGTTGGTGAAGAAAACTTACCTATTTAGCTCACAATTTTAAGAAAATAGAGTTGTAATCGATATACACAATGTAGCAAATCGACCCATTTGAATAAATTTATACCATAATTGACTAAATGGGTGGAATTAACCAATGTCCCCATGAGGAATCTCAATCGGAGCATTGGCAGAAAGCCACGAATATAATTTGGATCATCCACATTGAATCCGCTTTATATATACACACACACACTATGTTTATACATTATGCCATATTTCATGTAATGTATTTCTACGTATACCTATTTTCAGAAGGATAACCTAACCTTCATTCGGCTCATACCACCATCCCACTATTTATTGATGTTTTCCCAAAAAATGAGGAATCAAATTTCAATTAGCAGCGAAGCCCATTGGGCATTTTCCCAACCAAATTGGTCAACAAAGATTAGGCAAGGTAGACGCTTGATTGGGTTGGAAGGAGAACCACCTCTCATTTTTTTTTATCTTTTTGAGTAATTTATTACATTTGAAAGACCTTATAGATATGATTCCACTACAAGAGGGAATCACACAACACTAAAGTATCCTAATAACTAATAGCCTCGACAAAGGGTTAGGGGAGGGACAATGGGGTACTTAAGCCCATATTTTTGGAAGCTAACAACCTTCAATTGCAAGTTAGGAACGTGTAGTTTCTTCTACATTGTGCCTTCTCTTTATGATCATTCAAAAGTTGGCAAACTATGAAGGGACACCATGACCATCCTTTTTCTATTGTTAGTGACCATGAGCACAAACCCATTATCACCACCATATCTTAAGCCCATCCTACCCATGAGGAAATGATTAATACATTTATAAAAATCCTAGCTAAGGTTGTGGGAAGGTGTAAAGAATATTGATTCTTTAAATTTTGCATGAGGGTTTGATCAATTATTATCATTTATTATAATACTATGGATTGGTTAAGGCAAACCTAGTCAAACTTGTACATGTAGGCTCATCAACCCCTCATAGGGGTAGCAACCTACTTGAGTTGTGTATAAATACACCACAACTCTCATTTGTACATCATTGTCTTGTGATATTCTTGATCTCTCTTAAGTGCTTTATGCCTAAAGGCACCTATATCTTTGACATTCTTTTGTGATTGGCATTTCAAAAAATTATGAGCATTTGTGCATCTCTTATGTGGAGCATTTGTGCTTGGGTATTTTTCTATCTCTATAGTGTACTGTGCACTTGTCACTATGCTATTGCAAGATTGGGTTTCTCTTTGGTTGCATTCAATTCTCCTACTTTCACTTGTGAATATCAACATAACTCCCCCTACCTATCTATCCTGTTGCATTCAATAATTTCATGCTCAGTGGTTGGCAAGAGAGGCTCGATGTATCCCTTCACAATTTTCCTCTTCTTTTCACTCATAAAATTCCCCTTGCTCATAACACTCTAGACTATATGGCTAACATATGCTTCTCTCTCTCAATATAGAGGCACTAAAGCTGTTATCAATTCCACCATATCAACTATAATCTTGGAGGAAAACAAAACAAAATTTGATCCCCTATTGTTTGGTGATTTTTTAGGTTGGTTGTTTGGTTATTCCATTAGCATTTGATCTCAAAGTGGTCTCAATGATGCACTCTTGCCAATATTTCATAAAAGTAGAGATTAAATGCATGAGAAAGAGTTTAAGGCATGATAAGAAGGTGGTAGAAGATACCTACTCTAAAACCTCACATTCTACACTATTTTCCCATGGTTGGAAAGCTAGACAAAAGAAATTGGAGCCCAGAACCACCCCGAGGAACCTCAAAAATAAAAGCTAGAGTATGAAGAATTATTGAAATCATTATATACTACTCAAAATGGGTTACAAAAGACTTCTTTAAGTCTGAAAATATGTGGATATCACATCCAAATATCAATGAAATCATAAATTAATGGTGGACAGAAGGGCATCCAAGGCAAGGATCCAAGATTTTTACTCTAACCAAAAATTTAAACTTTAATTTTTGAAAATGCATGATATATTGCATTATGAATCAAGATGCATGGAAACCAATATTAGTACATCCCAAACCCAAAAATCACCCATACATAAGTTGTTTCCTATATAATCATATATGATTCTACCCCAACTTGAAGTTTGTCTACATCTTTTCTAGAAATGGCCTTCCTGAATAATTTCTAAATAACTAATTATGATCTAAATATATAAATTTATTCAAAATATTGCATTAGAAGGCCATAGAAAAGAGTCTCTTCATTTTGTATTCATTGAATATAGGTGATAAACCAACAAGTGGTCAATCAATGGAATTAGTGGATATGTAATATGTAGATTGCAAGTAGATCCTTATTTCTTCTACCTCTCTACATGAATTTGGGAGAATGTCTATAAAATATCATGGTTTCTAGTCTTGTGGGTTGATAGAGGC
This sequence comes from Picea sitchensis, assembly GCA_010110895.2. NCBI lineage: Eukaryota > Viridiplantae > Streptophyta > Pinopsida > Pinales > Pinaceae > Picea > Picea sitchensis. The sequence continues at coordinate 2,816 of SNQJ01S0183693.1, read as the reverse complement.
ATGGGTTAATAGTTGCCACTCCAATATTTGTAATGTGGCATGGCATGAGAGGTCCATGTGCATGAATAATATCCCCAAACTGCCTATGCCATTCTAACCAATGCCTCGAGAGTTGTAAGATTGCATCGAGAGTTGTGAAGGAACTTAGGTGTTGTGAATATACCTTGGGAGTTGTGAAGATACGAATCAATAACAACTCTCATATTTGATATTATTTTCGAGATTAACTACATAGTGTAAGTCATTAATTTATGACCCATATCCATGAGTATTAGTCGGAACTGACCAATAATGACTTACACTACACAGTTAATCCTGAAAATAATATCTAATATGTTGCATTGCGGAAGCCCCTCTAAACTCTCATATTTTTTACTTAACAATGTACTTTACTCTCAATTTCTCTCTCCCTTTTGACATGTATAGGCCACCTTTACCTTTTGTTGATGGGCGAAAACGACCGTCCGTCAACTGGGAGAGTGGAACCGGTCCGGGGTTGTCTAAATAACCCAAGCCGTTTGGAATGGACCACCCTGACGAGTTTAACGGCTCCGTTGGCCGCTCTAAGGTATAATGACTTTACACCAAGCACGCTAATCCTCAAAATAATATCTATGTTGTATCATGGCCCTAAACTCTCATATATATTTTTTACTTAACAATGTAATTTAATCTCAATTACTCTCCTTGGCAAGGTATAGGCCAATTAACTTTTGTTGATGGGCTAAAACTAACGTCCGCCAATCGAGGAAAGGGAACCTAACTGGTCGTCCAAATAACCCAAGCCGCTTGGAATGGACCTCACCCTCGATCTAGTTTAATGGCTTTGTTGGCCGCTCTAAGGTCTCTAAGAAAACCAAAGAGAAAAAGCTAATCTGAGCTAAGAGATCTAAACTAAGGAAACTAGAAACTAATAAAACAAATAAAGAAACCAATAAACTAAACTATAAACTATGCTAACCATTCTATCTACAAACTACTAACTATTCTTATAATAACTCAAATCAACCATCTTAACACAAGTTAATTACGCTTTATTCACAAATATACATTACATATAGATTTGGATAAAACTTGTGAAACTAATTTGTTTGTTGTCCCAAGACAACGAAGATAACCCTTTTTTGATTTTATGATTTATAAACAAGAAATAAACTAACCGGGAAATTAAGACAAACTCAAAATTATATCTATATTAAACTACTTACAAACAATAAACTAGATACCAATTGACCGAAACGCCCAAGTTCCATCAGTCTGCATGATCGGGTCAGTAAGTCAAGTTGGAGGAAGAAATCACACCATTTAGCCCTAAGCTTCAGTTGATCAGCCATGATGCTCCTCGGCAGGTTTACATGTGGCAAACAGTAAAAGATTATCATAACAATTTGCTGATTATGAATTTATGCAAGAGGGAAACCCACTATAAAGAAATTCATATATATAATTCACCCATAAAGTGCTAATAAAGCTATCATTCTGTGAACTAATCCTTAAATCAAGTATATCTTTTATCAAATTGAAGTAACAAGCATGCATAATAATAAGGGAATTATATCACTTGAATTTGATTTAGATAGCAAAGTAATACTCAAACCACACAAAATGATATACAAAACTTGGAACAAAGTGTCAATATATTGAAAAGAAAAAGCTATAAAAAAACATCAATTAGCTTCCAGCTTTGGAATTAAAATCATACATCCTTTGTTCTAACCTAGGATGATTAATTATTATTACAAACCATAGGGTTTGAGTAGATTTTCACAAGGTAAACTCCCTTTGTGAATAATAGTAAACAATTTTACACAATCTGGGAATAATCCCAAAAAATCTCCTAAACTAAGAAATGAAATGCAAGAGAAATCTTGGATATCCTCTAACCCCAACCATCTAATCAGAATTCTGAATTGACCTCAGACACAAAAGAAAATCAAGCTGGGATGGATATTTATTTAAAATGGTGTAATTGCCCTAGATTTAATCAATGATTCTCAGAGTCGGGTCTAAAATTGAGAACGATCCGCTTTTAAATAATTAAACCAATTAAATATTATTAAAAACAAATATTTGATTTACTAATTAAAAAGAAATCAAATCATTTAAATCACAACAAACCAAAAACTGTTATGCTAATTTAGAACAACAGAATCTCAATTTAATCTAAATCAATCAAACAAATATCAAATAAATCTTTGCAACAAAATCGGTTCATATATAGGCAAAAATGCTACATCCATTTGTTTTGCATAATAAATCCATTTATAATTGAGTGTAAGGGATTAAAGATGAAAAATCTTGTCAACAAACCCAAAGCATACACCAGATCCATAGCAGCTTCAGCATTGTCAATTGAAATCACACCACTCCTGAAGGCAGCCACAGCACCAATTTCCCACCTACAGCATTTTCCTTTCTTGTCTTCAAAGATGCATTCATGGTTACAAGTCAATGTACCTTGCTTTTCTTTCACTGTCAGTTTTTTGAACTTCATCTCTTCCTTCTCAAGAACTTGGTCATCATTCTGCTCCAAAAGGATTTTCGCTATCAATTGATCTTAAACTCCAAGCAATATGCAGATACATGTTCAAAAGAACAAGACGTATCACCTCATCATCCAAATTGCTGAATTTTTTTATAAGACCAAGCATGTCTGAGAACAGAGTTTCACTAGACACAAACTTCGATAACTGCAGTTAGTAAAGCCTTCTAAGATTCACTGTCAAGGAGTACTCATCTTCAGATACCCCTGCTTGTTTTATGGCAGATCTGAGCTTCAGAACAAGCTCATCTTCCAATTCCTTCAACTTATTCTG
>SNQJ01S0183692.1:7553-26588 GCA_010110895.2 Picea sitchensis | reverse complement strand
GACATATAATGGAATAGAGTTTTGTGGGAATGAATTTGAAGAATTCTGTAAGAAGTGTAGTATAGAAAGGCATAAGACTAATCCATATACACCTCAGTAGAATGGAGTTGTATAAAGTATTAGCATGGCACTAATGGAAAAATCCAGGTGCATGCTCAGTGGTGTCAGGTTAGGGAAATAATTTTGGGCAGAGGCAGTGGGTATTGCATGTTACCTAGTCAACATATCACCCTCATCAATGTTGGATGACAAGACTCCACAAGAGGTATGGATTGGTAAGAAACCTTCTCTCACACATCTTAAGGTATTTGGTTGTGATTCATATGTTCATGTTCCAAAGGAAAACATGAGTAAGCTAGATAAGAAGGTTGAAAAGTGTATATTTATTAGATATAAAGAGGGTCTCAAAGGTTATAATATTTGGAACCTAGAAATTAAGAAGGTAGTGTATAGATGAGATGTGGAATTTAGAGAAATGAAGGATGTTGTTAAACAGAAAGTCCTACCAAGTAAGGAAGAACCAAAGAAAATAGAGTTTGATTTAAAGAATGATAAGTCAGACTCTACAGAAGAACAAGAATAAGAAGAAGAAGATCCTCATACTCCAATATTGAGGATATCAGTTCGAGAAAGAAAGCTACCGGAAAGGTATATTCAATCTGATTTCCATTCAAATTTTGCATTGTCTATTACTGATGATGATCCTAGAACTGTTAGGGAGGAAATGGATTCAGAAGATGGAAATATATGGAAAAGGGCCATGGACGAAGAAATGGTATCTTTGGATAAGAATGAGGCTTTGGATCTAGTGGAGTTTCTGACTGGAAGAAATCCCATTTGCAAACAATGGGTATTTAAAAAGAATCTAAGTGAAAAAGGAAAAGTGGAGAAATACAAAGATCGGTTAGTAGCAAAGGGTTATTCCCAAGTTGAGGGAATTAATTTTGGTAATATTTTATCTCCTGTTACCAGGTTAACCTCTATAAGATTTATTTTATATATTGCTACTACATTTGATTTTGAGGTAGAATAGATGGATGTGAAGACAACATTCCTACATGGGGATCTGGAAGAATAAATCTATATGAAGCAACCAGAAGGTTATGTTGTGAAGGGAAAGAAGGAGATGGTATGCAAGCTGAAAAATTCCCTGTATGGTTTAAAACAATCACCAAGGATGTGGTATCAAAAGTTTGATACTTATATGTTGGGACTTGGATTCACAAGAAGCAAAGAGGATCACTGTCTATATTTTAAATTAATTGGTGATCATTTGATTTATTTGGTCTTGTATGTGGATGACATGTTGTTGATAGGAAACAACAAGGAGATTATCTAAGATGTGAAAACTCAATTGTCCTCTAAATTTGACATGAAGGATATCGGTGCTTCAAATTTCATTTTCGGCATGGAAACTAAAAGAGATCGGAAAAATAGGAAACTATGGTTAAATCAGAGAAAATATGTCGAGACAATATTGCAGAGGTTTAATATGCAGGAATGTAAATCGGTCAAGGTTATTATTCCCGTTGGTGTAAATTTATCTGTGGATCAGTGTCCCAAGACACATGAAGAGGAGGAGGACATGTCTTATGTTGCATATGCAAGTGGAGTTGGAAGTTTGATGTATGCAATGGTATGTACTAGATCAGACATTGCACATGCAGCAGGAGTTTTGAGCAGGTATATGTCAAAACCAGGGAAGGAGAATTGGACAATATTAAAATGTCTTTTCAATTATTTGCATGGCACTGCTAGCCATGGATTGTGCCACCATTGAAGACCAGGATTGGACAGAGTGGTGGATATACATGGATTTTTGTAACTTCCCCGGCCACCCAGTTTAGGCCACACTATGCCAGAGAAATCTTACGTTCTCTCTGCGGAATATAATGTAACATACCTAGCATCGAACTAAGCTATGTCACATAAAGTTTTTGAACTGTATGCAATTAAAATATATACACACAGAAATCTTGCAGAAGCATTATATATAAAACATAAACATACAAATACCTATGTAAATACACATATTCACATTGAAATAACAATAAACATATACATGCAACATATACAGGAAATACCCATCAAAATAAACACAGTTATAACCGCACATATGATAACCCATAAAAATAAGCACATAAATAACAATGCAACATGTAAATTTATCACACAATTGGAAATTATCTTGGTAAGGATATCACCAACTATATGCAGACCTTCCTCGAACCTCCCAGACTTAGACCAAACTATTCATCACTCTCAACAATGAGTCACCCCCGAGCAGGGACTAAACTGCACCCAGGTAAAGGGATTCCTAACCAGGCTAAAGGCTCATAGGAAACAGGAAAGACTTCATCTTAGGTGCCAACACAAACTAACAACCTACAATCCCTCATTCCCCACATGCTTGTCCCACCCTAGGAAGTGTTACCCTTCTCTTCTCAACAGTCCTTCATCTACCCTACTTCCTTTTCGAGCTTCAACAATAGGTTGGATAGGAAGTTTTAGAGCACTGTAGATGCAATTTAGCACCTTCAGGAAAACAATTCCCAACAATTCTCTCACCCAGATAGAAATTGATCATGGGTCTGACAACCCACCTCTTCAATATCCCATAGGCCTGACAACCCGCTTCTTCAGTCCAGCTCCCAAGCTAACTAGCTTCACCAATAGAGATATGGATATGGATACAGGCTCATATATAGTCATGAAGATATGAAGTATAGCTCAATGGGTGTGTGCATGCTCATGGATTATTGACTGGATGACTCCATGATCCAAGGAATCATGGAAAAAGATGATGGAAAAAATATGGGAAAATGAACTAAGTCCCCCCAATATGTATGCATGTCCCCAACTTGACACTTGTCATGTTGGGAGCTACTTTGGCCTACTTGTCCCCAACTTTAGAACTTAGGATAAAATAATTATCCATACTTTATGATTAAAGAAATATTAATATAATATTTGTTTTTGGCTTAAGCTCCCTAGGTTATCCCTTTTACTTAACTTTTAGGCCCCTCCCTTTCCCTAACCAATGGATTTTTGTCCCCCATCTCTTTTATCGTGGTCGGTCTGTGCACAAAAATGTATTTTATGATAATTATGAGACATATAAAAAAATAGGCACACTGGCCTTTAACATCTAGGTTCTTCGGCCTAATCAAAACATAAGCATCCTAGCTTATAATAACTGGCTCGCCAGCCTATAAAATGAAACATATACACAAAAGGCTACCCGGCCTCAAAATCAAGTGCACTCAAGTTGTTGTGCTCGGTATCTAGGAATGTGCACACTTCATCATTTTACTGCGTAGTACAAGCGCGCACTATGCCATGAAATGTGCATACAAAATGGTATCAAACAACTCGCCAACTTAAGTACATTTTAATTTTCATTACAATATTGTTTGGCCTAGGGATATTACAATCCCCTCTCCTTATTTATGCATTGACCTCAGTGCATCATGTACCCATATACAACAAAATTTCAAAAATCCTCAAAATGATGTGGGTATTCTGACTACCTTGCATCCTCATGCTCCCAAGTAGATTCCTTGGGACCATACTAGGTCCATTGGACCTTTACAAGCCCTATGTCTCGATTCCAGAGATGTTTGATTTTCCGATCCAAAATGCCCACAGGATGCACTTGGAAGACGCCTTCTTTCTCCACCTGAATCACATTCCAATGAATAACATGATTAGCATCAAGTATATATTTCTTGAGTAATGATACATAGAATACATTATGAATAGACATATATGCAGGCAATGAAATCATATAAGCTATTGGACCAATCCCTCTAGGATTTCAAACGGCCCACAATAACGAGCTGCCACCTTTGAACAATTTTCCAATTTCATGGAACTTTTGTTGGCCTTTACTTTCAAGAATACATGATCACCCACTTTAAATTCCCTATGAGTTCTGCCCTTATCAGCATAGCTTTTATGTCTATCTTGGGATGCCTTTAAATTTTGTTTTATTTTAATCATTTGTTCCTCCATTTCTCTAAGCAAATCTGGCCCAACCACTTATCTGTCTACTGGGTTATCCCAACTTACTGGTGTGTTTCACTTTCTACCTTAAAGTGCCTCAAATGGGCTAATCTTTAGAGATGCTTGGTACCCATTGTTATAAGAAAACACTACCAAGTGTAGGTAGTCTTCCCATTTTGATGGTTTATCCATCACATACATCCTCAACATATCTTCAATCACTTGATTCACTCTCGCTATTTGACCATCTGATTTTGGATGATAAGTTGTACTAAAATTCAAGTTTGTTCCAAATCCATTAAATAATCCCTTCCAATTTTTTTGAGGTAAATTTTGGATCTCTGTCAGACACAATTGTCTTGGGTATGCCATGTAATCTAGAAATTTCCTTCATATAAACATCAACAATGTTGGTTGCCTTATGAGTGAGCTTAACTGGAACAAAATGGGCATCCTTAGTAAGCTTATCCACCACTACCATGATAGTATCATGTTGCTTGTTTTTTTGGGCGGTTTAGTGATGAAATCCATGGTTACAACTTTACACTTCCACTCAGGAATGAGTAATGGTTGTAGCAAACCAACTGGGTGTCTATGCTCAGCCTTTACCTTTTGACATTCTAAACATATGGCAATAAAATTAGCAACCTCTTTCTTCATGCCTGGCCAATAATATTGGCTCTTGACAATTGCAATATTTTTCTGATATTCTGGGTGCCCAGCATAAGGCACATTATGAATTTCTCTCAATATCAGTTTTTTCAACTCCTGGGAATTTGGTACATAAATTCTTCCCCTGTACATGAGGATTTCATCATTATCTAGCTTATATTCCTCAATTTTATGCTGCAAAATACCTTGTTGTAATTTTGCCACTTATTCCTTGCATTGCAAATCTGATTTGGAAGCCTCTTAATTCTGTCTTTCAAATCTGATTGGTACATTATAATGGCTATAGCATGCAATCCATGCACTTTTCTGTTGAGTCCATCAGCCACTTTGTTCTCTTTCCCTTTGATATGGTTTATATCAAAGTCATATTCACTTAGAAACTCTAACCATCTTCTTTTCCTAGCATTTAGAGTTGGTTGATCAAATAAATATTTCAAACCATTATGGTCTGTTCTTAACTCAAACCTTTTTCCCATGAGGTAGTGTCTCCATTTCCTCAAGGCATGCACTATGGCTACCAACTCCAAATCACGAGTGGCATAGTGTCTTTCATGTTCCTTTAACTTCCTTGACTCATAACATATAACAAACCCATTTTGACTGAGGACTCCACCAAGTCCTTCTTTACATGCATCTGTGCATACAATGAAGTCTTCATTTCGGTCTACAATCCTTAATATTGGAGAATTTGTTAATAATTGTTTCAAGTGTTGGAAACTCTTTTCACAATCCAATGTCCAATGAAACTTCACACCCTTCTTTTGTAAGGAAGTGATTAGGTGTGCAATATTTGATAATCCTTCAATAAATCTCCTATAGTATCCTGTAAGGCCCATGAATGATATGACCTCTATCACATTATTTGGCACTGACCATTCTCTAATGGCTTCTATCTTCTCAGGATCCACTGCTATCCCATCCTTTGAAATGATATGCCCCAAATAGTGAATTTGCTTCTGATAAAATGAGCACTTGCTCAATTTGGCATACAAATGATTCTCCCTTAATATTTGCAACACCATCCTCAAATGATGTTCATGCTCTTCCTTTGAATTAGAATATATAAGAATGTCATCCAAAAGAAAATGACAAACTTGTCTAAATATTCTCAGAAAACACCATTCATTAAGCACATAAAAACAACTGGTGCATTTGACAACCCAAATGGCACCACTGTGAACTCATAATGACCATACCTTGTCCTAAAGGTGGTCTTACTAATATATTCCTCTTTAATCCTTACCTAATGGTATCTTGACCTGACATCTATCTTTGAAAAGATATTTTCATCCTTCAATTGATCAAAAAGATCAACAATCCTTGGTCGAGGATACTTGTTCTTTACAATCACTTTATTCAACTGTAGAAAATCAATGCACAATCTTAATGTCCCATCTTTCTTCTTCAAGAACAAGACTGGGGCACCCCAAGGTGACACACTTGGGTGTATATACCCCTTCTTCAGAAGTTCTTCAAGCTGCATTTTCAACTCCTACAACTTTGGTGTACTCATTCTGTAAGGAGTCTTTGACACTAGAGATGCTCCATGCATTAAATTTATAGAGAAATCAATATCTCTCTTTGGGGGTAGTCTTGGTACCTCCTTGAACACATCTTTAAAATCTTCCAGGACTTCATGATCTTCCAAATTTGACACCTTATCTTTAGGTTTCTCCTCCATATTAGCTGCAAATATTTGACACCCTTTTCTGTACCATTTCTTCAATTGCAATGCTGAAATTTCTCAGATGGTTACTGCCCTGGGAACTCCTTGCACTTTCCTTAGGTTCCCATCCTCATCCAAGCAAGTAAATGCCTTGTTATGATAGTCCAACATACCATGATGTTGGTCCAACCAATCCATCCCAATTAGACAATCATAGGAACCTAAAGACAAGATGTTCAAATCTACCTTGGTGTTTAGTCCATTCATGTCCATAAGACATGACTTAACCATCTCATTAAATTTTCGTTTGGCTCCAGTAGCTAGCTGCACCAACCAAGATTTTCCATGCTTGCTTCTTGGAAAATGAAAGCTTTCCACCATCTTAGGATCTATATAACTATGACTAGCTCCTTAATCAATTAAAATAGAAATGGTTTGGTTGTTGATCATACCTTTGACTTCAATCATATGTGACTGATACTCTACTTGCTTGTTGTCTAGGGATCCATAGATCCTTAGTACATTTATGCCCATGTCTTCCACTGTTTCAACTTGGTGTACATTGTAATCAGTTCTCACTGTTTCACCTCTGTGAGGACAATCTCTATACATATGAACTCCTTTACAACCCCAACATTGAATAGCTGGTTGCCTTGGCCTTTGAACCCCTGTCTCAATTTTTATAGGCTCTCTAGGAGTTTATTGTCCCTGTGGATTATTTATGAAGAATTATGGATTAGATCCCTTCTTATGATGATCCACCTTGAATTTCTTTTTGTCTTCCCAAGATTTTTGGAAAGTTGGTCTTGATTTCTGCTGATCATATGGGCATTTAGCTTGCCTTATGGTCTCCACCAATGTCTTTGGATCATCATATTGTATTTTTTCACTAATTAATGATGAAAATCCACTCGAATACCTTTGAATCTTAACTGTCTCATCCTTGATGAAAGAGACATACTTTAGAAGTTCTAAAAACATTCTCTCATATTCATCTATTGTCATACTCCCAAGATTGAGTTCAAAGAACTCTTTCATTTTCTTGTCATAGTATCTTTTAGTCAAGTATTTCTTCTCAGAATACTTCTTGAATTCCCTCCAAGTAACACTTTTCTCTTTAATGTGTTGCACCTGTACAAGCTAATCCCACCACATGGATTCCTTTCCTTTGATTTGATAGATAGCAATTCTACCTTCTACATGAGAAGAATAATTATGCAATTGAAAATACTTTAGCATGCCCAACAACCATGTCACTGCATCTTCATCCTTCTTGTGCTCACAATAAAATGTAGGAGGTTTGATTTTCTTCATTTATCCTCGTAGCTCATCCACCCCAGACCTCTTATTCTTTCTAACATGGGATGGAATTGAGTTTCTATGTGATCTCTTATTGAAGTGCCTCAGAGAGTCACGATGATGACTGCTAACGCTTGTTTCTCTTGTTTTCTCATTTGGAGGCCTGCGACTTCCAGATTTGCTTGAGCCACTCTCCTTATCCAACTTCTTTTCTATTCGGTTCAAGATTTGCATTAACTTCATGTTTAAGTCATCCTGCTGCTCCTTGGCTCTCATAAAACTTTCATTATCAGCTTTATGGATTTGGACATCCTTCTGTAAATTTTTAATGGTCTCAACCATATTCATGTTTTCATTCCTTTCATCTCCATGTCCATTGGAGTTTGTTCCTTCAATGCCCAAATGGACATCCATCCCTATAATATCATCTTCCTGACTGTAGCTCCCCTGTGACTCTTCCATTATTATGGAATTTTTGTTGATTTTGATCTGATCTAGTTTTTGTTAACTCTGCAAAATGTGCATCCAACAAAACTTTATCAGGCTAACTGTTTCAACAATTTCATGAAAATATGAACCATTCTGGTTCAATAATACATATTAGAATTATTTATTCTGATTTTTTGAAACATGGAATACCCAGATCAATATTCTGGGTGGATAATTATATTCCACTTTCCAACACTTTTCCAATGCCTGCTCCCATGCTCAATTTTGATTCTTGAGTAGAAAGTTATGGTTATTTGAAAATTGTCCATTAAATTTTCTGTTCATTTTTCAACTTGGCATAACTCTACGCAGTAATTATGCATTTTTGCACCTACTCCTTTGGAATTTTTGTAGAATATCAATTGGGTTACTTCATATACATATTATGGACACTCTTTCCAAGTTTCACCTCTTTCTAGGTTCTGGGATGCGAGTTACAACCTGCTGAAATTCTAGACCAAAATACCATATTGTAACTGGTATGCTACATGTACCTTATTTGCCATATTATACACTTTTAACATACCCAGAAATTTAATTGAGCTCCGAGACTATCTTCTATGGATCATTATATTTCCATTGATTGCTCCTACACCTAAATCTGATTCTAGAGAAGAAAGTTATGGCTTTTTGAAGTTAGTTAAGTCTTAAAATTTACCATTCACTGTTTGTGATGTAACTTTCTCATAAAAGATCTATTTGACGAATGGTTTACACCATTAGAAAGCCCTCTCCAAGCTCTTTTATTTGAGATAAAAATGCATAGTTTTCCTTGGAACACTTTATTCTTGTGGTTTTCGAGTGCCTAAAACCACTCCTAAGGGCCTCAAAAACGCGCTACAAAAAGATGACGTTCAAATGATATAAAACATCACAGAAAATCATAGGTTTTCTATTGTTGTTCACCCTTCAAACAACTTCGCGTGCACAAATTTCAACCTGTAAACCCATATTCACCATGCACAACAACAACACAAGGTAAATCTTGCTTTGCACACTTTAAAACCACTGTCCATCACTTCTTTGTTGCGCTAATAATTGCGTACTACTTTTGTGTCGCGCACCAATATTCAACATCCACAGTTTTGTTTCTTAGACTATTGCCTGTTGCGCATAGTTTTTGTATCGTGTGCTGATATTCTACATGCATTATACTCTACGCGCTACACCATGCCATATTTTAGCACGTCTCCACTATGCACCAAAACTCTTCACGCACCAGTAACTAAACTGTCGTGTGACAACATATACCCACATTGCGCGTGCACAAACAAAACTCCTTTATGCTCTACCAACATTGCGCACACCACACACATCATTATTATGTGTGTGCACACCGTACAATGCTAAATTTAGCGTGCACTCCTGTACACCAACATTTTTTTGTGCGACACCAATATTTAGCACGCGCAGCCGCACACCAACATTTTTCCGCGCGGTGCCAAAATTTAGCGTGCGCACCAGAAAACCACTATTTTTCTGTGCGGTACCAAAATTTATCACGCACAACTGCACGCTAATAGTTTTCCGCACAGTGCTGAATTTTTACCTATCACAAGATTTTCACTATGCCACATGCATTTTTAGTGTTCCCAATTGTGCACATTCACCTTTATGCTCATCGATTCCTCATGAATTCCGCTATAGAAATTGGGGCTTTTTCTTAACTTTTTCCCCAATTTCTACCATAGGCATTCTGCAACTATGAAATTTATTAAATTTCACCTTGATAACACCAATTTAGCCTCTGTAACAACAAATCATTGTGGGTTCACATTTATGGAACACATTTACCCAAAATCAATTCATGAATTGAGAATTTAAATTGTAAAACTCACTCCAACAATCATGGCTTCACTATAACTTCAAATTCGATCAATTCTAGGTTTGAATTTTCTACAATAGATATTAAATCAAGAATATCTCGCCACATGGCCGAATTTTTCAATTTTCCCATGAATTTATCAACAAAAATTGGGGCTTTTCCCCAGTCCTGCCCAATTGTTGTTACTTTTTACCATGGACTCTTTGTAAATCGAAATTTGGCCACTTCGAAATAGATTCCCTATGGAATTCGTCCTCAACTCAACTTGTTTGGCTCATCTAGGCTCAACGTTGAAAACTGAATCTCTGATACCATGTTGTAATGTCCTCGGCCACCCAGGCCAGGCCATGCTATGCCAGAGAAATATTACGTTCTCTCTATGGAACATACTGTAACATACCCAACATCTAACTGAGCTATGCGACATAAATTTTTCGAACTGTATGCAATTAAAACATATACACTCAGAACTCTTGTGGAAGAATTATATATAAAATATAAACATACAAATACCTCTGTAAATAAATGGATTCACACTGAAATAACAATAAACATATACATGCAACATATACAGGAAATACCCATAAAAATAAACACAGTTATAACCGCACATATGATAACCCATAAAAATAAGCACGTAAATAATAGTGCAACATGTAAATTTATCACACAATTGGCACTTATCTTAGTAAGGATGTCACCAACTGCGTGCAGACCTTCCATGAACCTCCCAACCTTAGACCACACTGTTCATCACTCTCAATAGTGAGTCACCCCCAAGATGGGACTAAACTCCACCCGAGTAAAGGGATTCCTAACCAAGGTAAAGGCTCATAGACAATAGGAAATAATCTGTCTCAGGTGCCAACTCAAACTAATAGCCTACATTTCCTCATTCCCCAGATGCCTATCCCACCCTAGGAAGTGTGCCCCTTCTCTACTCAACATTCCTTCGACTGCCCCACTTCCTTTTTGGCTTCAACAACAGGCGAGAAAGGAAGTCTCAAAGCACTGTAGCTGCAGTTTAGCACCTTCAGGAAATCAATTCCCAATAGTTCTCTCACCCAGAGAGAAATTTCTCACGGGCTTGACAACCCGCCTCTTCAATATCCCATGGTCCTCACAACCCGCTTCTTTAGTCCAGCTCCCAAGCTAACCAACTTCACAACCAAAGAAATGGCTATGGATACAAGTTCAGATACAATCATGAAGATACGAAGGATAGCTCAATGAGTGTGTGCATGCTCATAGATGATTGAATGGATGACTCCATGATCCAAGGAATGACGGAAAAAGATGGGAAAATGAACTAAGTACCCCCAATATGTATGCATGTTCCCAACTTGGCACTTGTCATGTTGGGAGCTACTTTGGCCTACTTGTCCCCAACTTTAGAACTTACGATAAAATTATTATCCATACTTTATGATTAAAGAAATATGCATATAATATTCCTTTTTGGCTTAAGCTCCCTAGCTTATCCCTTTTCCTTAAATTTTAGGCCCCTCCTTTTCCCTAACCAGTGGATTTTAGTCCCCCATCTCTTTTATCATGGTCGATCTGTGCAACGATGTATTTTATATTAATTATGAGACATATACAAAAATAGGCGCACTGTCCTTTAACATCTAGGATCTTTGGCCTAATAAAAACATAAGGATCCTAGCTTATAATAATTGTCTCACCAACCTATAAAAAACAACATATACACAAAAGTCTACGTTGCCTCAAAATCACGCACACTCAAGTTGTTGCGTGCGGTATCCGGGAATGTGCACACTTCATCATTTTTCTGCGTAGTACAAGCGCGCACTATGCCATGGAATGTGCATACAAAATTATATCAAGCAACTCACCAGCTTAAGTTCATTTTCATTTACATTACAATTGGGTTCAACCTAGGGATATTAGAATTTTTGGATGCAGGCTCGGCTGGAGATATGGATCGTAGGAGATCTAGAAGTGGGTATGTGTTTAACCTGTTTGGAGGAGCAATAAGTTAGATGAGCAAAAGACAGATTGTAGTGGCACTTTCAACTATAGAAGCTAAATACATGGAAACCAATCATGGTTACAAACATTATGATCGGGTATTGGGTTGGTAAAACAAGATTTAAGGATAGATTGTGACAATCAGAGTGCAATTTTTCTGGAGAAGAACTCGACTTATCATTCAAAGACAAAGCATATTGATATTCAATATCACTTTGTGAGAGACATGGTTGAAGAAAACAAAGTATTCCTGATGAAGGTAGACACTTTGAAGAATGTTGTAGATTCATTAACAAAATCTGTGAGCAATGAGAATTTCTCTTGGTGTAGATGATCCATGGGCATTGTTGCCCTGGATTGTTGACTATGTAACCCTGTAACCCCCTATATGCAAAGAAAAGAACAAGTGGGAGAATGTTGGGTATGTGTTATATTATTTTCATGAGTGGTAGTGTTTACAGTGCGTCGGGCACGCAGGGGGGGCACTAGAAGGCTGCAAGGGGTTCGAGGGTAGTGCTCAAGAGAAAAAAAAAATTCCTCGAGAACCATGTCACATTTTTTCCTCGTGTTTTTTGTTGCCTCGATTTTTCGTGTCCATTGTTGGGCGATTTTTCGACACATGTTTTTTTTCTGATGGTTTTGTATTTTCGGTTAAGGAATTAGGGTTGTTGACTAATCCTGGTCATTGGGTTATGTTTTTGGATGTCGTTGGCTCCTATATGTATATTGTATTCTAAACTACATATCACTATGAATGAATATAGAATATGTTGGTATTCCCAGTTTTGGGTTTCCAGGGGAAAAATATATGTGTAATGTTTGTATTTACCATTGTATCTTTTCTTTTCTTTTACTGAAAATTTGTTTGTGGTAAATATTGGACAAGGCTAAAATCTACACAATGGTGGTCTTCATCGAATGTTCAAACAAGGTAGGCTCTTGGCCTTGTCTTGTTAGCATTTCATTTATATAGCATACCTGGGATTAGAGTTGATTTTTGTGTGTCATTTCATCTTTTGCGATTTATCCCATGCCATAGAGATATTTTCCTTGAAACACCTCAAAACATTTGATTTGGAAGAAGAGAAATGAGTCAACAGGCTTATGAACCTCTTGCCATTTGAAAGAAGCCAAAAAACTAAGTTTTTGGAGGAGAATGCTCCCCGATACCTCTCTCAGGAGTGTTGGTGCCCCCCTATAAGCTATCAGGGAGAATTATAACACTCATCTTCCCTTTTGTAGGAGTTCTCCTATTCTCAGGAGTGTTGGCGCCCCCCTAAAGCCTACTGGGGAGCGCTATAATGCTCTAATGGCCCTTTTGAGGGAGCGCTACCTATTCTGGGCAGTAGTTGGTTTGTTGAGATGAATGAGGGGAGGATCCCTTCAATCCCTAAAGGCAGTTGGATTCGAATCCCTATCCAAGACATGATCATAGGGTAGATCCATAACTAAAGGAGGAAAATCCTCAACTTACTCCAAGGATATATCAAGTAGTTAGGTCTCTCCAAAGCTATATAAACAAGCTTTCTCATGGTGAAAGGAGAGCTAGAAATGGAGAATTACACCAAACTTATGATCTCATAAGTGGTACTGGAACATAGATGATTTGGAAGCAAGAGACCTATGATCTCATAGGGAACAATTGGTGAATCTATCATCACTCTAATCATGGATCTTTCGAGCAAGGGTTAGACAAGGAGGACTTGGAAGAACTGTCACATTCCATCTACGGCTGTAAGTAATGTTTTGTCCCCATTAATATGATTTGCTTGGCCTGTTTCTTTCTAATTTGTGTTCAATCTCACATGAATTTGTCTCTAAGTAGATAGATCTATTTCAGACTAATATTGATAGAGTAGGAAGTGGTCATACTTTGTTTTTCTACAAGATTCATTGAGGAGAGAAAGATTGGAGCTTAACTTGAGTCATGCGGGGACAAACGACGATTAAAGGTACTTCTTTTCTCCTTCCTCCTCACACACTAGTCCACCTAGATATAAAAGGAAGTCAATGACCATGATAATCACTTTCTATCTTAGAGTTAAGAGTCTATCTCTTTGAGAAGATCTACCTGTCCGCAGGGAGATTTTCCTTCAACAGAAACTGACAACTCCACTGGGGATCGAATCGAAACTTTTGGTTTTGATTTTTCCTCATAGACCTTGTCTTAACCTTTGATTTTTTTCAGACCTTGTTCACCCCATTTGTTTGATTTCATATGCTAATTGACTCTTTACCCCATCACATTCAGCTTGACTATCAAAATTTGACTGAAATTTTGGGTTTTTGGAGAGTTTTATGAGTTTTTTTAGCCTGGCGCCCCTATGCCCATGTTAGCAGAGTGCCAACACTCCCTAAAGGTGTTGGACAGAGTGTTATAATGCATTGGTGTCCCTTACACTAGAGCGCTAGCCCCTTTTTGCAAAAAATCCTTTCAAAAATTCCATTTTTTGGAGGTCCAAACCCTGTTTTTTCACTTCCTGAGCTTCTTTGTGACTCAATGCTTCTTCCTTTGACCTTTGAAATGCTTCCTTCTAAGAACTAAAGACCTTGTTGTTCATATTTTATGCCCTTCTTCATTATTTTTGAGTTTTTTCTGTTGAGAGCTTGAAATCGATCCACTGCTTTCTTCTCTCCTATCCGACTGAGCGGGAACTCTAGTGAAGGACACCAGAAGTCTGTGCATCTTCTCATTTGGTTCTTTGAGGTTATCTTGTCCAATCTCTTTCTCCTCCCTTTTTCATTTTTTGGTTTTCTTTCTCTTGTTTGATCCCAAGAAGGGTGTGTTGTTTGTGTGAAATCTATTTGTGCTTGTCACAGGGTAGTTGACAGGAGAATCATCATTCACATACAAACGACAAAGATACACCTTAGTGATTAGTTTGCATATTAGAAGACATTTCTGAAATGTTGTAGCATTATATTGTATCTGATTGAGAATAAAATTGATTGAGGGAATTCCTTATTAGTGTTTGATAGTGAAAACGACTCTTTCTCTCTCTTAAATAGGCATTCATTGAAAAGAAACGATTGCTTATCATCTTTTATGCATTTTTTGGGAATTGAGTCATCATTCCATCAGTTTCACTTTCATACACCCTCTGAGTAAACAACAGCCACTAAAATCAACGCTTAACTAAAATTTATCATACTTTTTACATCTTTGTTAGCAAACCTACATTAGTTTAAGGTGTAGGGCTTTGGAATAAGTTGAAAGGATAACTTTCCAAAGATATCAAGAAAAATTAGTATCTTGCGGTAGGGAGAGTCAAATCCAATTGTCGTATTGGCTTGTTGGGATCCCCCTCTCACACAGGGGTTACGCACAAGGTTGCATTCGGGTGAGTTATGGAGATTATCCCTCCGTGGCCCAACCATTTGTAGTGGTCATATCGTATATTGGGGGTCACTGGAAGGTATACCCATGATTATGTGTGGGATCCTTTCAAGCTGATTTCAGACTTGTTATTCTGCCCATACGTTCTGACTGGACTGTCGACTATACCCACCCAGGGGCTGACTACGAGTTGGTGACCTTAGTAGCCACAATATTTAGGGTCTCACACAAGGTGATGGTGAAGGGAAGTCTCACTGTACCTGGAACATACGTTGGTCAAAATCACTTGGGCTCCTTGGAGGGTAAATCCACAATTACTGCATGGAAGCTTGCACCAAGGTGTAAGTCCATTAAGCAGGTCACCAACGTAACTAATCCACCCGCTCTATCCCCATCCCTTCGTATTTTGATCTCGCGATGTTGGATTTCATCACCAACTAGTGGTTTCATCATGGGAAGGTTTTGTTTGATTGACTGCTTCTCAGATTCATAGCATGTGTTGTTTGTTTTACTTAGTGGACCTTAGGTCGAGTCAGTGTTAATGGAATCAAATCCTAAGAGTACCAATGGAGGAACCCCTTCTCCTGGGGAACCTTATACCTTTCCTTCATTTGGAAACTTTGGTCCTCCATATGTTGCGACACTGAGTCTTCCAGGACTCACCATCGAATTACCAGTTTGGTTGTACCCCACTCCGGTGATCCCGAATCCTCCCAATGTTTCAACTACACCTAATACTTTGGATGTCAATACACCACCCACACATCAACCTCATGTTGACTTTTCGCCTTCTTCGCCCATCAAGTCTCCTTCCATTTCTCCTTCTTCGCCTATTGAAAGCTCTAAAGCAAGTAGCTAGGTTGATCAGAAGAAGAAGAAACAGAAAGAGAAGATGAAGAAGAGCCCGAAAAGGACCAAGGCCCCAACAACAGTAGATGTTGGCGCTAAGAAACCAGTTACTGTTAACAGTACTGGGAGTGTTGATGAGGTCAACAATATTAAAATGAAGAATCCGGAACCCAAATTCCCTTGCAGTCTTTGTAAGGGTGACCACTTTCTGAGGGATTGCCCCAGTCCTATCAAGGTCTTAGAAATGTGGTCTTCCACGTCATTGGCTTCTGATGGACATGCTGATGATACCCCGTCAACTACTGACATTAAGGTTGGTAAGAGGAAGAAAACTGTCAAGTTCCCTTGCATGTTATGTAAAGGTGATCATTACTCTCACCTTTTTCCTCGTATGGACGAGGCTTCTTCTCTTTTGGAAAAACTTCAACTTCCAAAAGGTTATTGTAAGCTTTCCCCTGACCCATCGTTAGTTGATGGACTGGTCAATCTGATTCCATCCTCAGTCAATTCGGTTGATCAGGTGGTCAATCTAGTTTTCTCTTCGATTGAACCACAAACCCAAGTGGTCGATCCATTTTCATCCTCGGTCGATCCCACTCTCCCGTTAGAGGGTGACACCAAAGTGGTCGATCCGGTTTCACTTCCAATCGATCCCATTCCTCCATTGAGGAATGCTAAAGTGACTGATCCAGTCCCGTCCTCGATCAGTCCCACTCTTCCTATGAAGAGTGCCAAAGTGGTCTATCCAAGTCCACCATTGGTCGATACAAGTCCACCATTGGTCAATCCTACTCTCCCTCTAGAGAGTAAACCCGATACTGCGCATGTTTTTCTCATTGATATAGACTCTACCGTGCTGGGGGGCATTCCTCCTCCTCCTGTGAAACCCCCTCCAAGTACTGAAGCCATCCTTTTTGATTGGGGTGTGCTAACTGGACCTCATATTCCCTCTCACATTCATTTCTATATTACAGTACAGGTTTGTGGTCGGGACATTCCTCAAACACTGATAGATGAAGGTGTGTCCGTTAGTATTTTGTCTTCTGTTGCTTGGTACGCTTTGGGTTGTCTGCAGCTTGGGCCGGTTACACAAAATCTGTTAGCTTTTCACAAAAGAACTAGTCAACCTTTAGGGATCCTTCCTCAGTTTCCTATAACTTTGGGAGGGAAAACTATATTTATTGATGTCATGGTAGTCTGAGACCCCTTGGATTTCTCTTTACTCCTTGGGCGGGATTATGTCTATGCTATGAAAGATCTTGTATCCACTCTTCTCCGTGTGATATCTTTCCCTCACGATGGAATAATTGTGACTATTGATCAACTCTCATTCATCGGCCCCGACTGGGTTACCTCCCTAAGTGGTTCTTATATGCAGACAGTATCACCCCCGTCGCATGTCAATTATGTGGCGTTGTCTCCCATGACCTCAACTTCCGATGATTTAGATCTAGTAGTTGACATAGTGATCTCTTCGGTAGGGCTATTGGAGCCTGATCTCCATACCCTTGTCACGAACCTCGACATGTRTTCCTTCCTGAGTGATTATCTTCCATCTAGCGAAGATCTCCTGGAGGCCATGATCAAGTTTTGTCCCTTGACATGGTATCCTTCCAGATCATTATCCTCTTGGAAGCCATGATCAAGAAAGAGGTCACGAGCATAGTTTCTCTTCTCTATGGCAAGCTCATTGAAAATGAAATAGAGGTCATGAACATAATTTCTCTTCTCTATGGCAAGCTCGTTAAAAAATGAAACAGAGGCCCTAAGCATAGTTCTTTTCCTGTATCAAGCTCATTAAAAAATGAAACAGTCACCTCTCTTGAACCTTCTTTTCATCCACCCTTCTTTTTCTCATCTACTAGAGAAATTGGTGACGACCTCAGAGCCGATGAATGAATTGAAGCTTGGAGGGCATGTCTCCAACCTTCGATGATCTTTCTGGAGTTAATCCACTAGCTTTCAAAGCTAGGGGCATACCGGGCTTAGTCTTTGTTCTTTCTTGTGCTCGTAAATACATGAGAATGCATCCAGGTAGAATTTTATCTCTTTTTCGGACCTGTATGGATACACAAAAAAGGAACCCCCTAGAGTCTCCTTTAAGCTCTTTTCAGACTCTCTAAACATGAAAATATTGTCAAGTGATCTTGCTTCCTTTCACACTCATTAAAAGGTTCGAAAGGGCATCTTTCGAGTGATAATTTATCTCTTTTTCGGCCTTGCGAGACTAACATTATGAAAAAGGACAACACTGGAGTCACCTTTAAGTTATTTTCAGACTCTCTAAAGATGAAAAGATTGCCGAGCGACCTTGTTCTCTTCATGCTCGTTAAAGTATTTTAAGAAAATGTCTATTGAGCGATAGTTAATCTCTTTTTCGGTCTCATCAGACTACTTTATGAAAAAGGAACTGAGAGAGTTCTCTTTTAAGTGGTTTTCTAGACTCTATAATCATGAAAAACCTTCGAGTTTTCTATCTTTGGACTTGCTAAACAAACCATTGACAAGCCCATACGGGATCGAACCCTTACTTCTTCCAATTCATTCAACAAAGGAAGAGGAACTTACCAAAGGTGAGTTTTATCGAGCATGTGTTATCCTCCTTGAGCTCGTTAAATTAAAAAGAGGTACTTGTCTATCTAGATGGGGGAAAAAATTGAAAGAAGAAATCCAAGCAGTTTTTTGAGAACATTACCAAGTAACTCTTAGAGTCTCCCTTGAACACGGAACTTTGTCTTTTGCACGCATTATAATCTGCTGAACCTCTGCACTAAGACAATCCTTTGAGTTTCTTTCACTCCTCTGGGTCACCTGACGTAAGTCACAGCATCCACTGCATCATCAAGTTTTGGTCCATGTCATGTTTTTGCTGTCGTACCTCAGTGTTCAAGGGAAGTATTC
>SNQJ01S0183691.1:0-18963 GCA_010110895.2 Picea sitchensis | reverse complement strand
TTTTGTTTGAATCTGAGTTTGTAAACTCGTGATAATGTTCAGATTTATTACATGGTAATTTATTTTGCTGTAGCATGCATATTTTGTTTTCTGTTTGAAAACTTCAATCATGAGTTTTTAGTATGTTGTTATGATTCCCATTTTTGTTATAACTCTGTTTTGTTGTAAATCCATTTTGCAGTCTACTGAAAAGCCTACTAAAACACCTATTGAAAAGGTTGTTGTAGAACAAAGTATGGATCTTAGTAATCCAAGAGTGATTCACTTAAGTTTTTTTTTCTATAATAACCTTTTATTATTTGTTGAAACACTTGCTGAGACAGGGTGTTGAAGCACTTCATTGTAGCTTAAACTTGTTGCTGAAACACTTTGTTGAAACAACGGGCTATAGCTTACAGGTGTTGTTACACAAGTGTAATAGATGTTCATTGTTTTCTGAAACACTTCCTTACATCCTTCATTACTGTAACTCTGTTGAGTAACATAATTCTTAAACTGAATTTAGGATTTGGATGATGTTACTCGATAAAATCAAAGCATATATATTTTAGATGTACTCAATTATCCTTTATTTGTTTGTCCAAATGCCACTTGGAAATTTAGTTGTGAATACGTGTCATCTGACTCAACTATTGGCATAGCATCAATTTCACCTTAATTCTTCACTTTCACATGGAATTAAGCTTGATAAATGATATATGAAGATGGTCGGAAGTGATATATGAAGATGTTAATGCCAAAACTCTAATAACTGTGGTACAAACTATAATAATTTAATTTAAACAAAAGAACAACATCGCCATTTCATCTTTATTATTGCGAGAATATCCTTCTTCAAGTATCTTGACAGTTGCTTGAGTGCATGGCTAGAGCATGTATCCTTTGTTTGTTTGTCCAAATGCCACTTGGAAATTTAGTTGTGAATACGTGTCATCTCACTCAACTATTGGCATAACATCAATTTCACTTTAATTCTTCACTTTCACATGGAATTAAGATTGATAAATGATATGGGAAGGTGGTTGCAAGTGATATATGAAGATGTTGATGCCAAAACTCTAATAACTGTGGTACAAACTATAATAATTTAATTTTAAAACAAAAGAACAACATCATATTTCATCTTTATTATTGCGAGAATATCCTTCTTCAAGTATCTTGACAGTTGCTTGAGTGCATGGCTAGAGCATGATGTACCTTTACCAAACTTGAACATTCTTAAATACTGCCTCCGTCATGCTTAGCAGGTACACGATGATATTGTCTTTAAAACCAAACCCTATAATATTTGTTTGGCATAGACCGGCCACGTGTCCAATAGATCAATGGTTATTATAAACTCGGGCTTTAGAATACTCGAGCTTTAATGTTGTTGTACGCGTCCGAAAGATCCGACGGATCTGGGACTTCTTTGATCGACGGTTAACAATTTTTTCGGATGAGAACTTGCACGCATTTTAAGCATGGCCTTTATGTGCGAAAGGTCCCATCCCTTGACGGTAAGAAGTAAAAAAAATCATTAATGACATCTCACTTATATCTTTGTAACGAGCGTGCATCGCTAATTTGTAATTCATATTATATATAAATGATGAGAAGGCTATAAAATATAATAGTATCGCTAATTTATAATTCATATTATATATAAATGATGAGAAGGTTATAAAATATAATAGTATCATATTTATATAGCATTACTATATATGTTATATATAATAATAATAATAATAATCTATTTTTACATCACTACCAAGCTAGCACACTAAATTTGGTGTATGAGACTCTCTTGTTTTCAGGGACAAGGGACCCCTTCCTCACTGAAATGATTTGATTGTAAAGTCTACTGCATAGTTAAGCATACCTACCCCTTCGATTTGAACATGTGATCTCTAAAGGAGAAACACATGTTCTTAACCATTAGACCCACTCACGTACTGTATATATACATAAAGTCATATATGCTAAATTATTTTATATATACATATAATGACATTATCTATAATATTATATATATTATTATTATCAATTATAAACTACTATTTATAAAGTTACTAACATATAATGTATATATATCTATATCTAAGTGTAATTAATAGATGATATATAATATATAGGAATGAAATATGTTTGTTTTATGGAAGTGGTAATCTCATTTAAGTTTATCCATGTCATTAAATATGTAGAAAATGTTATAGATTTGTTTAATAAAAAATGATCGAGAATGTAGAAAATTATTTAAAATATATTAACTAGACTTGGTTTTAGTCTTGACTAGGTAGGGTTTGATAGGTGTTAACTATAGGAAAGAGAAGAAAGTGTCCAAGTAGCATCAAAACCAAAATTCTTGACTAATAAAATTTAAGTTACCCTTATAATAATAAAGGATTAAAGTCACTTCAAATATGTTGTAATTTTAGTGAATAGGTTGACTTAAATATCCATTTGAATTACTTAATAACCAAAAGATGATTGGAGGGATGTCACTAATAGCGAAGAATTAATTTGAATGATGATTGTTTTGATGGATGATGTGGCTAAGAATGATAAAGATTTGAGAATTTTGGAAAAAAATTATATATAATTTTGGGTTACAACATTTGGTTCCAATTGAGAATGGTGTCTCTGTATGACGCACCAAGAGCCATAGACCTCTACCTTATCCATTGGCCATGGATTCATTTCACAGCTATTTCTTCCTCTTGGTTGTCATATTCTTTATTAATAGATGCATTTTCCTCTTCCATGAGTTGGTACCTCCAAGATCTTCAGATATGACGGAAAGATCTGTTTGCATGCCAACAAAGTTAGTAATATATATCATTCAAAGTAAAGACTAAGAGTATCCACAAATAGTACAAGGGCATTATTTATGAAAGTGTAAATTATATGAAAGGAATGATGACTATATAAACACATTAAGAGCCCTCATAAGAATCAATAGCTTATGATTGATAGCTATCATTCTCCAATTCATATACATCCATACAAAGTTAATTATTATTAATGTAAAAATCACAAATTTGTTTATGTGCGGAAAACATATAAGTTAGGTTTCCAACCGATGTGTACTTGAAAAGATTGATAGTTAGATGGACATATTCCGCATAAACAAAGAGGATAAGTCAGTCATAGAAAAATATTGTTAATGTATACAAGTTCACATGTAGCAAGCATCACAATCAAACTATGAATCAAATTTCTCTTATGCAAACTTTAATGAAAGGATTTTCCCTTTATTTCAAAACTTCCTAAGCTATGTACAAAGAAAGAAGTAAAACCCTAACACATAGATAAAATCCTAATTCAGAAACTAAAACCCTAATGCAATAAAATAAAGCATAACACAAGAAAATAAAGCCTTCCTCTTTAAATATAAATGAATCTATAATTAAAATGATAAACTTGATGACAACTAAGATTTAAGCATATTGCGATGATAAGTATGGTTATAAAAGATAAATATCAGCTTAACTTTGCTTTCAATCTACTTAAATGTTTCTAAGCTAATCAAACGCAATAGTTTAGGCTAGATAATCAAAACTCTATGTGTTCTCTATCTTACTAAAAGAAATGATTGATGATGTTTATTTACCGATAACATGATCAAATGTGTCAAAATAAGGACAAGTCTGAGAGGACTTCTTAATGATGTAGTATAAGAGTGAATATACATATGATCACCCTATCTTGTCTTAGAGTGTTTATCCGCTGCCATCCATAGGCCCCATAGAGACACCCCAGCATCACATGCCTTTCTCCACTCCTAACGAGTGTCCATATTCTACCGAAGATACCTACATTCTACTAAATTGGAATTTTCTTCATCATATTGTTTATATTGTTTTGTTTCTTTATAATTTTCTTTATGAGATGGGGGAAATCATCGTGTTTTAAAACACAAAGGATGATACCTATTAGTGAAAATGAGTTAATATTCTCACATAATAAAATAAACTCATTTAAATAACTCCATCCCTACATCCTTAACACCATCTCTCCACAAAGAGCATCCATTATTTAATGTTATAAGTGGATGTGGAACTTTGAGTAGTTAAGATGAGCAATTTTGAAATTTTGACAACCGAACCAGTTCCTAGGACCTCATTACAAAAAAGAACAAACCTTTCACCTTCCACTACTATGAAAACAAATCCTTTTAAATATGCTTACCAACCTCTTCATGACAACATAATAGAGATAAATTCACCATTCAAGGATATCATTGAAACCGAGACTCTATGATGATGAGAGATAAAAGTTTTATAATCCAAACTAAAGTCCTAACTAGTCATGTTTTGAAAAAAGTGAAAACAAAGATATAAGAATATGTACAGTATCTAAACTAGTATGTTAAGAAGCATATTTATGTACATGTTTTCCTACCCTAACCAATCAAAATTAGTTGGGTTAGGTATAATCAAATTTCCAAAGTAAATCCATGAAATCATCTCATTTTACAAAAGGAAAATTATCAATGTCTTGAATAAAATATAGAGAAATCAACTTGAATTGATAAGACCATAACTGAATACTTAATGTATACTTACAATCCAATTGAAGTGTGTTTAAAATTCTTTAAGAAATTGGTGTTTATGATAGGATGGACTCCAACCAGTTTCTAGCTGGGATCTCTTAAATCTCTAATATGAAGATCCTGGGTTCACCATGGTGATATAGGTATATGCTTCTTCACATGAAGTGGCAACTACCCTAGTCATGTATATCATCTCTTTCGTTCATGAATCTATTTATATATTTCTTTCCTTCAGAACATTATAATATGTCTCTTTCACTTACCATGTCTTAAATTTTTTTCTTTAGTAATGATTTTTTTTAAGATAACTTTTATGTAATCATTATCTTGTAAATACTGAGATATATGGTCCTTATCATATTGTATGTTATAATATTGAGATAATTATTATAATACCCTTACTAATAAGCTTCTCTTCACATGTTAAAGGATTTGAATGTTCGTCAAATTTTACATCAGTTTCAAAATAATGAATAAAAGGAAAGGATAATCATTATCAAACATATTATCATGATTCAAACCCTTTGTATCTTTTTGATCAGTAAATTTACACACATATCCTTGCTTAAAATCTTCAATTGATTGACTATTTCCTCTTTAGATGGCTTATCATCACTAACGTAGATTGGTTCAATGTTGGGAATTTTTCTATTATTGATGAAAGAGAAATGTATTCTTCTTGTTTAAGGAAATCCACCTCATCATATGAGTCGTTATACCTAGGTTGATTATCCAAAATTTCTGAAAACCTTTTTTGTTTTTCAATGATTGAATCAACCCAAAAAAAATTCTTTGATCTTTATCTTGATCATTAATATTTTGAATAGAAATTTCATAATAAAATTTATGATCGAAATCATTTTCAAATGGATATAAATATGAATTGTCTTTTATTGAAACTTTAGTGGGTGCATCAAAATCATTATAAATGTGTGAGATCGTACTAACCTTTGTGAATAATAATGAACAATTTTTTCGTACTTCAGCAACACTCTCATCCTCAAAAATATTTGGGACAACAATTTCACAAACAATAATAGATGGAAGTAATATATGTTTACAAGTGTAAGGGACCAAAATAAACAAGCCTAATAAAATCCATACAACTACACATAACATTTCTAACATAGAATTTCAATTTCAAACTTGGAATTTCTTTGAGTGCATAAACACTCATTTAGTTTCAAATAAGCATATAATACTTCAAGAGAATTTAACATTTATCTACAAAATGAAAATAACTCAACAAATTCAATAATAAAATACTACTATGATGCTAATTCCCACCGACATGGTTGTTGTCCTTTCCTGCTTCCTCGCTTCTAGCCCTGATGCACTCCACTCAAACTCCTACTCAAATCACTAACCTCCCAAACCTGACTAACCTCCATGCCTGAAACTCCCCAAAGAACTCCTATGTGCCCAACCTGCAATGATTCACCCAAAACCAAACTAAACTTCTCAAACTAAACAATATCCCATGTAAACATGCCATAGAAAAATACAGTTCTCAAAATGCTTCCTTCCCAAAATAATCCTCTCAGAGGACTCCTTCCTTCATATCCCCTTCACTCTCCTCCCTCATTAATTTTATCTCCTCCTTTTATTACCTTATATCCCCTTTATTTATTATCTTATCCCTCCATTTAACGCTCTTTCCCCTTCATACGTTAGTCTTAATAAATTAAATTATTAACCCTTTAATTCTTTACTCAAAATAATTAATGAGTCAATTAATTAATTTAATTAATTAAGCATTGATAAATATGAACAAGCAATTAATAAATAATTAATTATTTAATATTAAGAAATAATTATTGTTTAACTAACATATTAGGATAATTAGATTATCAAATTCACACTATAATTACTAACTTTATGCATCATTTAACTAGGTTGTTACATACACCCACCATAAGATACCTTAACTTCATCCCGAAGTTAAGGTATCTCATGGTACAAAGGAAAAGAAACATGGTTCACACATTCATAATAACTAACCGACACTATTCGTAAGTAAATTAAGAAGTCTATACATACTATGTATATGTACAAGAAATGCCTCAGGTAGTTAGTACATACAAGTCTTGTGCATACCAATAATCAATAACTATCACCCTTAGTAATTTATGTATGCATCCAACTAATCAAATAAGACTAGTCTTTTATAAAGACAATAAACCAATCAAACAGTTTGTGAAATCCTTTAATTACAATTATCCTAGTTCAACAATTTTATTTAGACAACTGTGGGTTAGTTACTGAATTATGAATATTCATATACACATTCTCTTTAGAAGGGAAAACATTAAATCTAACACCATCGACAAATCTCCATACTTTCTCAACTATTTCTACTCATCCTTCCTCCCTAATCTCCTTCCATCTCCAGACATCTCCACTTATCCTTTTCCTCCTGGCTGACTATCTTGGAGCTACAACTATATTGACTTAACTCCAAATAGAACCCGTAATGTGAAGTGTCACTATCTTGACCAAGCTTTCCCAGCAGACAACTCATAGTCATCATCAATAACGCCTTGGGGAACATGAGCTAACACCATCCTCCCACGACTCTGTGCTCAAGGATACACAGTGGGAAATGACTCCACCCTCCTAATCATAACTAGGTCCATACCCTACAATGAAATATACAGTCACACCGTGTTGCTGGAGGTTTTATCATCGTCTATTATCCTATTTTTAAGTACCCTACTCAATTCAAATCTCGCATCGTCCACATATCATAGCAATGTATCCAAACCAATATAATTTCACATACAAATATTCATACCCATAATTTTTCTCTACATGGTCCTGATATCCACTTTTCTCATCATTATCCCTTGGCTATTTTCTAGCCCATAACCTGCAGATTAGTCCATAACACAAACTCATACATTTCTATAGAATATCATCATGTAATTGCATTTACAATCATCATTTCAATTCCCAGATCCATGTACCAACAACTTAACATCAAAGTTTTCAAGTTAGGAAATAGATCTCATAATATACCATAATCCACTCGACAAATTATCATTTATCAAATAGATTGCATCATATCCAACACCATCTCTACTAGCATTTGAACCTTCATAGGATCTTCACATTCACACCATAAGTCACATCATATCCATCATCATTAATAACACTTAAACATTCATAAATTTACATTCACATAGTAGATCAGACATATCCATCATCATTCAAATACATATAACATTCATAAATGTTCATACATCTTAAAATTTTAAGTGTATCATTCAATAGTTCAAAAATAGAAAATAAAAGTAGCATGTAGGCCTCAGTAATCCCCGGCCAGGCCTAAGTCAAAAGCAGGAAGATAAACCCCACCTCCGGAGAAAAACATGTTCTCAGGTGGTCAAAAAAGTGAGGATAGTCTCGGCTCGTAGTGTCTCGGCGCCTTCCCAAGTAGTAGATCCTAGACTATACTTGTCCCATTGACCTTAACTTGGTCTACTAGATTGTTCCTGAGCTGTCAGAATCTATGTTCCAATATGCATAATGGTTCTACTGCGAGAGTTCCCATGTTCGACACTGCACTCCCTTCCACTGAAGCTTGGTGTGGATCTATCAACAAATATACGACGTAGCCAGGACATAAGAAAAAACATTATGAGTTTTATGCAAGTGGGTGGCACACGGTGAGTCCATAGGCAACGGGTCCAATTTCTTCTTGGATCCTGAATGGTCCTAAAAATCGTGGGTGACAAATTTTTCCCCTTCCTGATCAGTATGGTACTCTTATTAGGCCTCATATGAATGAAAACCTAGTCTCCCACTTCATAATCTCTTCTATTGGTCTTTGTGTATCCACATAACTTTTCTCTCGCTTATCATGCTTCCTTTTAGTCTCCGCCTAACTAATCACTCCATTCTCCATCTCTTCTTTGAATCACTCCCCGCCCAATCGTTACCTCTCACTTCTAGTCTATCCTAACTCAATGCATGCTCAGATGGCCTTCCATACATAGCTTCTTAGGGTGGCATTCCATGAGCTATGAAAATACTATTGTAGGCAAACTCTACCAAAGATAGGTAATTCTCCCACTGTGGGTTTGATTATCCATGACATACATCCTAAGCATGTCTCCATGACTTTATTTAATCTCTCAATTTTCCCATCCGTTTTGTGATAAGTTGTGTTTAAGTTCAATTGAGTCCCCAATGTTGACTGTTAACTTGTCCAAAACCTAGAAGTGACCGAGTCCCTATCCGAAATGATATTCTTAGCTATCTGCAACGATAACCCTATTTATAAAAACACACGCATGCCACATCAATGACATTGTTAGTGTCTCTAACTGGAATAAAATGAGCACTCTTGTTAATTTATCCACTATCACAAGAATGGTATTTCAGTGTCTATGAGATGTGAGCCACAACCCCACAACAAAATCCATAGAGATGACTTCCACTTGGACATAGGAACATTTCTATGGATTGTAGAGGCCAAAACGATGGCATTTCATTGTTGACACTCTAGAATTCTGGTGACTTAAATGGGACTATATCACGCCTATGCCTACCAAGAAGAAGATCTTCCTCATGTCTCCATACATCTTCTTCTTTCATTAATTCTGATGCGCACAATAAAGTGCTCTATGGTCTTCCTCTTCAAGTATGATTCTTCGAATATCCCTACCTTTCGTGGATGTACATCCTTCCTCGGTATAATGTTTATCCGTTTCTGCATCTGTATCCTTCTATACTTGGATCTTAACTGGCTTCTCCCATTTAGAGAGGTTTTAAAGCAACTCTAAATGTGGCTCAACTATCTCCTGAGCTAAGTGCCACATGCGGGTTCCCTCAGATTGACTTTTAAGGTATCAAGGAGAAGACACGTGATCTCCCGCCAAGGCATCAGCGACTACATTTTCCTTTCCCTTGATGTGTAAAATACCAAAATCGTACTCAACCATAAACTCACTCCAGTTTTGTCTAGCATTCAGATCTCTTTGAGGGAGGAGATGTTTTAAACTTTGATGGTCCATTTTGCTTTTCACAGTTTCTCCCTACAAGATAGTGTCTCCAAAGTTTCAGCCAGTATCATAACCGCCACCTCTAAATCATGAGTAGCGTAAAAATCCTCATTTTTCTTTAAATTCCTTGACGCATAAGATATCAATCCCCCATCTTGCATTGGGGCACACCTCTAACCTCATTCTAAGGCATCCGTAGACTGCGGAAGTCCTTTCATAGCCGACACTGTGAGAATTCATGACTAGTTAGTGATCCTCTAAGCTCCAATGAATGCACTATCACATTCTTTGTCCATTCATACACCACTTCCTTTGGCACCGTAGCAGTGGTGATGGGCTCTGCCGTATTCTTGGAGAATCCTCTTCCACAAATCTCCTCCTCGACACACCTGGCTGTGGGCCCCATGGAAGCTTCTCACCTCATGGGCATTTTTCTCACTGGCCATTCCATAATGGACAGAACAAAGTTAATAAAGTCTTCTCTAGACATCAGGTCTTATAACATCCTAAGGAGGAAAAACTCAAAAAAAAAAAAAAAAATTTGGACAACTTCCCATACATAATTTTTTCACCTTCATACAGGACAAATACCATACTCGTAGTGTTCCCTATGTTCTCTTTCATTCTTGGAATAGATGAGATGTCATCTAGAAAAAACTTGCACAAACTAATGGATCTAAGTACTTCTGGAATACGTTCATGAGGCTCATGAATACCGGCACATTGGTCAATCCGGAAGGTACTAATGACAAACCTATAATGTCCAAAACCGAAGCCCTGAAAGGCGCTTTTGGGATATCGCTTCCTTAATCCTTAACTGATACCCCTTTATCGCAAGTCAATATTTCTGAGAAGTACTCTGTTCTTTCTATCCATCGAAGAGGTCATTTATTCGCGGAATCGAGTACCTATTTTCACTGTAGCACGATTCAAGTACATATAGTCTATACAAATTCGTAAGGATCCATCCTTCTTTACAAAAATTACCAGTGCACCCTAAGGTGAGATGTTGGGCCTTATTATCCCTAATTCTAGTAACTCCTTTAACTGCATTTTCAATTCACAAAGTTCCGTGCTGTCATCCGATACGTGGTCTTGGAAATTGGTTCTGCACTCGGTTTTAGCTCAATAGTAAAACAAGCTCCCTCGTGAGGTAACCCTCAGAATCCCCGCTTGGAAAACATCCTTAAATTCTAACAATAATGTATCATCCAATGAGGGTCCCTTCCTTTCATTCACTGCCTCCACTACATACAATCGACAACCTTGCCTCAAGCATCTTCTTAACCTTCATAGTTGAGAGATAAATCGTAATGACATTCTTTTCTCCTCGCATTAACTCGGATCTCTACCGGCCTTCGTCGCCTACACAGAGCACCCTTTTGTGAAACACCACTGTGCTCGATGAGCTCTAACCAATCCATTCCAATGATTAGTCATACGTTTCGAGAGAAGTGATTTATACCTTCAACCTAGTAGTACACACTCCTTGTATGCATTTTACTATACAATTATCAACTCTAGGTCCTACCGCCTATTTTTCCCCCAAAGCCATCTCACTTGCTTAAAGTCACCGTGTTCGAGGTCGCCAACCCACTCTCTTTTCTTTCAATGCATGGTCAATGAACTATTTGTAGCACTGTGACCAAATAAAATCTTAACGCGGTTATGATTTAGTGTACCATGATCTTACCACTGCGGGATTGATGATCGGCCCGGACGACATTAACTGCTAAATGCAAAGTCTCCTGCTACTTGCTCTTCCCATCGTAATTTCCTTCTATGTGAATCTCCATTGTAACTCAAGGCCACATCAATGGGGTCCTCCACACCAACAGTAAATATGGGATTGAACTCATGAGGTTCGCGGGGATCGCTCTCCGAAATGAGTTCTTCTCTCGGAACCTCGCCTCTCTACTAGTTGTTCCCTCGATATGCACATGGACATGTCCTGTGATCATTTCCAGAAGAACGAGACGCTTAATTTCACGCCATTGAAACTCCTGCGGGTTTATTGTCCTGTGTGATTCTTTGTTACCATATGGAGGTGTGTCCTGGAGCCCTCCCTTGGAAAATATCCTAGTGGCCTTCCCACGAATCTAGGACGATGCATGCTGCCCATCTCGCACTCCTAGTTGGTTCATGTGTTCCTCCAAGATAATGCGTATTTTCTTACAACTTTCTCGGCTTACTAAAGAAGGTTTCCACATCCTCACTCTAGCTCTTATCTTAGGGTTCAATCCATAGATGTAACGACTCACCAATAGTTGGCTCACATTCATATATGAAAACATATTTGACCAATCCTTACAAATCTCTGATTCTCTATTCTTCCGCAGTTTATTTCCTCTATACTAAAGCATGAAACACTCTACCTGTTGTTCTTCAGCAATGTCGGGTAGATATCGTAACCTCTCAAAAAGTTCCTGTGATATCAGGTCCGTAATATGCGCTTGTCTTTCAGGTTGCCCCACCAGTTTAAGATGTTGTCTCTTAACTGAAAAATTGCGATCTTTTTCTTTGAGTTGGATGCATAGTCTTTTAAGGAAAAACACTTTGTCATGCCTTCCAAATATGCTTCCGCACGTTCATCAAGCAACAATTTCCGATAAACTCTCAAAGTTTGATCTTCTGCAATTTCCACATGATGTCTTCAGGTGGAAATTCTCCCAAACTCTCGACGCTCGATTACCCATTCCAGATGGTGGGGTTCCACTTCAATCCCTACCAGTTTCCACCCCTTTAAAGTCTCATTAAAGGCCTCCAACGAGCACAGTATGAAAGCTAGTTCAAGCGATGGTGGTGGTGTAGCCAAGGCAGTTGGAGTCAGGCTCACGACGACTTCCTCGCCTCTTCGATTCCCCTCGAGTCCCAACTATCCTCGTATGTGATTTGACCCACATCAACCAAAGTTGTCAGGTGAGTTCAAGGACGCTTCAAATTGGTGCTACTTAAATTAGAAAACATTGTTAGGTGTAAGTTCTTTTCTACTTGTCTGTAAACAAACGCTACTCTCTTTAGGGGATCACAGGTTAGGATAAAGCTTCTAAGCTTGATTTCTTTGCCTCAAGAAAATATTGACTCTCTCCTTGGTAGCTATGCTAGCACTGTATCATAGTCACCATAGTGCATCAAATCCCATATATAGTGCTTCCTATCATACGTCCTATTATACTCTAACTATTCCCCACAACATGCATCAAACTACCACTACTCTACAAGGACCTTTTAACCTTTATAAATATGAATAATTCTATTATAAATACAATTAACCTTTAATCTCTATGTGTGGCACGCTATGTTTGGTCATTCCCCAAAGCGTTTGGACTTGGTGGTGGTCGTGGGTTCAAAACCCATGGACCTCTTAAAAGTTTTAATCAATAAATAAATTTATTAGTAACATAATGTTATGTTAGTTATTAAACATTAATAAATATATTAATGTTAATTACACACTTAATTAATTAATCATCAAACTCACTATTATAATTAGTTACTACTATATTTATTATTACCAGTCGTTCTTTTTTTTAATGGTACTTAAATTTAAAGTTAAAAAATGAAATTATTCATTTAAAAAATATCTTAAATCCCTCCTTTTATATATATATATATATATATTCTTATTTCACTTATTGTTATTTTTTTGTTTATCCTGAATTTAAATTTTAGTGTGTAATAAGAAAATAATAAAAATAAAACTAAATAAGAAAAAAACATTTTTAGAAGCGTATAAAGGGTCCTCGTGCATGAGGCCCACATGCCCTCCTCCCTCGGGACGCTCATCCCATAACCCTAAAACCCTACACACCCCCTAACAAACCCTAAACTCCTCAACCCTTCACTCCCTCACTGTTGCCTCTCCATTTTGCTCTCTCCCTCTGCTCTTGGCGCTGGTGCTGGTGCTTTTGTAGGGAGAGGTTGAAGGAGGGAGTTTAGGCGCGACCAAGGGTTCGGTTCCTCCCTCAACCTTGGTCGCTGAGCTATGGCTCTCTCTCTCTCGATGGGTCTGGAGCCATGGGTTCTCCTGGGCACGGCTCTACGCTGGCTTGTATATTGCTTTGATAGCATATATATATATTGCCCATTTAATTTACTTGCAGAGTTTTATACCTAGTTTTTTTTTTTTTTTTTTTAATCTTTCAAGAGCCCAAGGCTATCGTATGTGTTTGGCAATGGTGCTTGGGTGTTTGGTTTGTTGGGTTCTTGTTGGTGCGTTGGACGGCTTTGACTCAGCTTATGGTACTCCGTGCATGGGTTGTTTGTGGCCGATTCCTCTCCGTGCACAATGAGCGTGCAGTGCATGATTATACATGACTCTCCCATTGGCACCTTATGTGGGCGTTCTGCTTGGCACTTGGACTTGTTTAAACATGTGAAGCGGGGAAATTCATAATAAGCCGGGCAAATTCATCTTCTGGTAAGGCATTGTAATGGAGGGAGGAGAACATGGAGTAAGCACAGAGGAGTTTAAAACGTTTTGGTCGATAATATGGAAGAATCCATTTATTTTGCAGCAATGGTTCCGATCGGGCTCCCGCAGTAGTTTACCATAGCAGACCTGAGAAGGCCCCATGCTTCCTTCTCGATATGACTCTCCTTCTCAGGTGTCGTTTCCCTCGGTTTTCTCTCCACCTGGTCAGCTATAATTCTATCGACTAAAACATTATTCACGTTCATTTCAGCCACCACCATATCGATGGGTCTGTTTATTTCCTTGCCGATAATATCATTCAGTCGGTCGGTTTTCTAGAAGCGACAATTGCCCAAATGACTTGGCTTCTTCGACACAAATACCACCATATTGTCGCCATTTTTCCTTGTCCTCCATGGCTGCAATTTGTTGTGGTTCTAAAAAGGGATCGAAACCCTAATTGGGGAAATTGGAACAACTTGAATCATTTTCTTTAATCCTTGGAATTCCAGCGCTTGAAATTTAATACAATTGATGTTACAGCGAGAATTATTCTGCAAAGTCGCATTTCTTCACATTCCATGAACTTCCATTATGACACCCTAAGAGCCATTGTCCAGGGTGCCATAACTGGAACTTGGATGGCCGATCGTTGGTTTGATCCTTCTCGGTGATAACCTAAGATCGTTACGGGGAAGGCAAATTTATGCATTTACTCTCTGGTAGGTTGTTCTTCGGTTCCTCCTCTTTGGATACGACACAGGGGTGATATCTAGGGCTTTGCTGTATAGCAGTGACGCTTGTGTGCTAAGTTTTTTTTTTTTTTTTTTAATTAATTTTGTTTATTAATAAAATAAAATAAAAAAATTGTTTTGTGTTTGTGCAGGCGCATCTCGTGGACACGTTGCTTTCTCCTTCGCTCTTACTTATATAGGGGTTTTGCATCAGATCCTACCTTCACTTAGTCTATCTCTCTTGCTTGCACTTACGTTGTGCCACTCGCTCGCCTTGGCTCCCCACAACACTTACCCGCCCGCTGCCTCCTTATATTATGCCTCGATCTCGTTTCACTTACTTCCGCAAGGTATTTTTCCTTCGCTTCATTCACACCTTTCGTTCATGTACAAAGGCATCCTCATGGGCTCCTCCTTCTCGACAGCTTGGGTGTTTGGCACTGGGATTTTCTACCTGAGTTTTGTTTTGAACATGCAACAACGAAGATTTTCTGGAGAGAAAATACTGAGATTCTAAATCTTAGAGAAATGTTAAGCTTAAGTAGGTATTAAGCTAGTTTCTGTCAATGTTATGCATACAGAGGTCTTAAGTTCGATTCTCTAAAAGTACACTGTCCCATTTGGAGACCAATAAAGAAGAGGAATGGAGCAAATCACCCATCCGTTTCTTAATTTTATGCGAATATCACCCGCCCATCCGTTTCTTAATTTTATGCGAATATCACCCACCCATCGCTCCAACCTGGCTCAAACTCGAGGTAGATGGTAATTATATGTTCCTCAAATTCATGAATAACCAAAACTTCTTTATTTTATATACATTTATATTTATTTATTTTCTTTTTATATTTCCCATTTATGATAACGTAAGGTGATTGTTTGAGAATTGTTTTGAAGGGCATTCGGCTGGCAATAGTTCTAAAAGAAAGTATAGTGAGGATCTTTTGGGCAATTATGAAGTTGGCTCACCTCTTTTCTATCGATGGGAAGTTTTTTTCTGGTTTCTTCATTTAATTATATATGTAATTCTTTTTTTTCTTTTTTAAGAAATAATGTTTTATCTATCTTTATTCTATTTATTTCCTTTATAGAGGAAATTAAATCTTAGGTTTATTCTTGTATATATATATTAGATTTTGTTATCTTATTTTTTTTTTGTTAAAGACCCTCACCTGCTTAGTTTTATGTTTTGGTTGTAGGAAAGGACTCTTACTGATAATCAAATGGTTTGAGCCGGTTGACTTGTGGCTCCTACAGGTGTAGGATCTCCTTTCAGGATTCATCTAAGGGTTTTTCTTAGGGTTTATGAGTCATTTCTTGTTATTTTCTAGGGTTTTAGGTGTCATGTTTTTTTGCATTAGTTCTGCATTATTCCTGGCCTTCAAGGGCCTTAAATTAAGGGTTTCAGGTTGCATGCTCAGGTTTTCAGGGTTGTTCACAGGACACATGACATAGCTTTGACATAACTTTCAGTCAAGATGATGTGTGGGTAAGTAGGCCTGTGGCTCCATATTTTGAACCAGGGTTGTAATACCATGTGTAAGGACCAAAAATAAACAAGCCTAATAAAATTCATACAACTACACATAACATTTCTAACACAGAATTTCAATTTCAAACTTGGAATTTCTTTGAGTGCGTAAATAATTCATTTAGTTTCAAATAAGCATATAATACTTCAGAAGAATTTAACATTTATCTACAACATGAAAATAACTCAGCAATTCATAATAAAATACCTGCTTCTGATGTTAATTCCCGCCGATATGGTTTTCCTTTCCCTACTGCCTTGCCTAGTCTGATGCACTGACCAAACTCTGCCCAAACCGACTAACCTCCCAGCCAGCTAGGAGCAGCCCATCCGACTCCCTAGCTCCAGGAAACCGAAAGGAATCTTGGCCCCCGTGCCCAAAACCCCCAACAACTCGGTGCCCAACCTGCAATGATTCACCCAAAAACCAAACTGCTCAAACCAGCCAATATCCCACAGAAACATATGCCACAGAAAAATGCAGTGCTCCTCCCAAATGCTTCCTTCCCCAAAATAATCCTCCCCCTTTCCCATAGGACTCTTCCGTCATATCCCCCCTTCACTGACTCTCCTCTCCCTCATTAATTTCCGTATCTCCTCCTTTATTACCTTATCCCCTTATTTATTATCGTATCCCCTCCATTTAATGCTTCTTTCCCCCCCTTCATATGTAAGTCTTTAATAAATTAAATTATTAACCCCTTTAATTCTTTACTCAAATAATTAATGAGTCAATTAATTAATTAATTAAGCATTGATAGATATGAACAAGTAATTAATAAATAATTAATTAGTTAATATTATTAAGAAATAATTATTGTTTAACTAACATATTAGGATAGTTAGATTATCAAATTAATTATAATTAATAATCCCTATGCATCTATTTAACCAGGGTTGTTACAACAAGATTCATTATCTGAATTGTTATATTCATCATAGATAGGTTCGTGACTTGTAAATGCAATATTCTCAAAATCATAATCAATAGGTTTATGTCTAAGTTTATTTTTAATAATTTCATGAGCAACAATGTTATGTCGATGATTATTGTGTTCCTTTTCTACATTTGAGTCTTTATGTATATTCATGTTAATATGAGTATATTATTTATGTATATATTGATATTCATTTTCAATAATACAACCATTATTAATCTTATAACCAAAATTATTTTGAAAATCTTGAAATTGATCATAATGAATAGGGCTACTAATGCAAGATTCACTATTACTCAATTGTTTTGCTGGTAAATATTTTTCTTCATAAACTATCACATTGCAAGTGTCGTTCTTGGGTGTATCTATAATCTCTTGATGAATATTTTTTTCAATACAAATTTCATTAATTGCTTGACACTCCAAGACAACAAAATTTTCATTAACCTTTTGAAGATTAATATCCAAAATCTGTAATATCCCCAAGGATGTGCCCTATTGTAATCATGTTTATGAATTGTAAATCATGTTTTGTAGGCTGGTGAGCCAAGTATTGATAAGTTGGTAAGTCTTATGAGTTTATTAGGCCGAAGAGCCTAAGTGTTAAGGCAAGGAGACTATTTTTGTATATGTAATTATGTAGAACGTTAATAAAAATATGAACATCGCTGCGTGCAGACCGACCACGATGAATGAGTGATGGGGGACTAAGCTTCCATAGAGTGGGTAAGGGAATGGGGGTAAAAGGTGGAAATAAAGGCTAAGTGTTGGGCCTAGGGGATAATCTAGGGGGGATTACCTCTAGAAAAGGATAATAATTTATTATTATTATTTCTTTAAAACTAAGGTGAACAATTTTGAGTGTTTTCCTAAGTTTCTGGAGAGGAACACATGCTGATGGAGTGCATACATATTCATGGGAAACATGTGCCGGCCCAGGCACATGCAGTTAAAAACTGTAGAAGTCAGTCGTGGAGGGGGTTTTCTCCTCATTCGGTCATCCTCCGCCTGAGTTAGCATGGATCGAGGGCGTCTGAACCATTTTTCCTATGCGTCTGCCTCTGCATACCCACACACAGTGAAGGAAACCCTCACATGAAGATTTTTCGCTATCCATTTTCCCATCCTCCGTGAATTCTATTGAGCTTTGGGATCAACCTTTGCATAACCCCACGCATCTCTGGAAACAGAAAACCATGAAGCTGACCTGTGTTGTTTTATTGTGAAGAAAAAACATCTTGGATATGGCCTAAACCATGTTGTGTCTTAGTGTGGTCTGTCTCCATTTTTGGATGTCCATACCCAAATTCCTATTGCTACTGTCACCCGTGAGTTAACTAAATTTCTATTATTGTTGTTGTTATCCCCACCTTGCGGAAATTGAAGTGGAAGCTGGTGGAAGAGTTGGGTGGTTAGGCCCGTGGTTGAAGAGGCAGGTTGTTAGGCATGTGAGAATCTCTTTCCAGGTGAAGGAGTCTGTTGAGAAGTGGTTTTCTCCTAGAGAGAGTCCAACACCAGCTACAGAGCTCTGAGACTTCCTGATCTGGCCTGTTGTCGAGGCCCAGAGAGGGAGGTGATCCAAATTTTATGAGCAGAACGAAATGAATACATATTATTAACAGGTTCTTAACACAAAATAGAAGAGATACAGTAAAACTGGTTTTCTATTCAATAACGAAATAAGCTGAAATTGTAAAATGCAGTGGAAGCAAGCTTGTTGGAATGGTGGTGGCTTATCTCTGAGAAGAGATGTGACGGCAGTGCGCATTCGCAAGAATAAGGTTACAATGAGGCTCTGAAGGCCTT
>SNQJ01S0183690.1:0-18963 GCA_010110895.2 Picea sitchensis | reverse complement strand
GTATTTAGGGTCTTATGCTTCCCTCATTAAGGGAAAATAGTGACAATCCATCAAATTTAATTTTTTACTCCAAACCTTGGATCCAATGAAGGCTCTAATGTACCCATTATCGATGATTCACATAACTCCTACATGAGTGTTGGTGTGGGGATGTTCAAAGACTCTTCTCTCATGGGAAAATTCCCTCTTCCCCCACCACCTTGTTGACGATTAAAATCACAATGATGAATTCCGCACGCAAATTATTGCTAAATCCCTATTATTTATCTATGTTAATAATATAATATTAGTAGGTGGGACCCCCTTGTTGACTAGAGTCCCAAGATAGATCTATCACACATTTTTTTGTTGTTGTTTTGATGATGCGTACACAGCCCTACATGGTTGACAATGCAGTCTTGGTTTCAATTTTGACATAGTAACAGGTGGATGATACATTTTATGGGATGTTTCTGCAATTCAAGGTATTATTTTTTGTGTTATGATGGTAATGTATTGGCAGTTGCTATGATTTAACCATGTCACAAATCATCGTGATAAAATACCTAGCCACATATACAAGAGATATGTTAGTAATAACATCGTCAAAACAAAGAAAGGAAACCTATGAAAAATCTTAAAAGGAAAGGATCTATGTTTTAGTTATGATAAAGGGTTATATGCAAATGGAAAAGCAAAGAGATGTTAGTGCTAATCCTAACTATTATACTATGGTTGGTTAGTGGCTATGCAATTTTCATTTAATTTGATTTGACCACATATAGCATTGCAATATATGTGTTATGGCATAGAACTTGACAAAGGTTTACGTGTGAATGTTTGGGTGGCGCATTGGGCAAGGGATATCGTCGCAGATTTCAATTGTTTGGGCATTGAATTCATGGTTTAATGAGTTAGTGAATGTTTGGTTGTCTTGTACTTTGAATTGAATAGGATAGGAGATGTGCAGTAAATTCACGTCACTCCATACTCCCCCCATCGGTCGTCACCCTAGTATTTCTTCTTGTTGCATTTTTAGTCTGTTGGTGGTTAAGCTCCACATTTAAGGCTCTTGGGAAGAAGAAAGCTTGGCCAAATCACCCTTTTAAGCTCTTTGTTACATGTATGGTTATTTTTCACTCCTTCCATGAATTATGCTCTGTGTATGAATAAATAATGGCTTATTAATGCTTGGGTTTGTGTGTTCCTGAAAATTTCAACTGTGTAAATATATGATATTTCTCTCTGTGATGAATATAATTGTTTCGGACTGCAAGAAAAATAATTGGTTTTTGTTTAACTTGTGCATTCACTAGATGCTCTATCGGTTTTAAATCATGGTGGGTCTCTATGGATAATAAGTGAATGTGGTATGTATCGCTCTATATTAATGGTGGAGGGTTTCGTTCTGTGTATTATCGTCGGTTGTTCCCTCACAGTCATGAGTGTAACCCTATCTAGTCATGTTCAGATTGCCATTCGATTGTTGTGTAATTTTTTCAACCCAGAGTCATGGTCATGAGTTCATTCTCATTGTCCTTTCACCAAAGTATCCCAAGATCCAGCCTTAGGGTGGCCATAACGTTCATATATATTGTATGGTTGTGGGGTGATATAAGTTATACCTCGACGTTATGTGTCCTCACTGGTATTGTTGTCAAATGGTTTGGCTCTTAAGAAAGTGGAAAAATAGGTTATATCTCTGTGTATTCTTTGAATAACTTTCACGGTTCAATTAACTCCACCTCTCCTCTACAAGCATAAAACGCACTATGTGCACTGGCTTTTGCTACCCTACCCATCGTTGTTTTCCTCTGTGGCTAACTATTGTTTCCATTGCCCAGACTGGGAGTAATAAGAAGACTATGTGGCTTATTGTTGTGTCTGTTTCAAAGGGTATTTTTTCTTTTGGTTGATAAGTCTCTGAAGACCTCCAGTTCTTTGTGTT
Organism: Picea sitchensis; assembly: GCA_010110895.2. Taxonomy (NCBI): domain Eukaryota; kingdom Viridiplantae; phylum Streptophyta; class Pinopsida; order Pinales; family Pinaceae; genus Picea; species Picea sitchensis. The sequence goes on along the minus strand of SNQJ01S0183690.1, from coordinate 17,036 downwards.
ATTGATGAGTGCACTCTTGATTGTCTACTGCATTTGTTTTCGACAGAGCCCAATTTTAATCTACAACGATCTTTTCTCTTTCGGGCATCTTCTTGGTTGTCAAATATTGGTTTATCAGTGGAGTGGTTATGGAGTTTTTCGTCAAGTCCCTATCTCGTCTTTCTATGATTAAATTGGTTGAAGAGTTACAATTGGGAACGAGCAATTATATACAATCGAGGGTTGTTATCTTTTTATTATGATTCCATTCACTATGTTCTTACAACGTGGTATTAATTACAAGTTGGAAACACCTGTGGTTTTGATAGACCTGATCAGGGTTATAACTAATTGTGGAAATGGTGACTGCGTGTAATTGGTTATGTTCACCTTGCATATATTATTGAATCATTGTGCATATTATAAATGGTTACATCGACAGTGATGAGGCTTGGGTTTTATGTTGACTATGGTTTCGTTGCAAAATATTATTGGTTGATATGATGAAGATTGTGTGTAATCGTGCATGCTTTGGAAGTCTATTCGTATTTGAAAAGGGACTTGTGTATATTTTAATTGAGCAACAACTGTAAATTGGTAGACAGTGGATGTTTATTATTATAACGATTCATTATGGGATAAAGGTCGAACATATTGTTGTGTTTTTTTTTTAAAAGGAAGGCAAAGAAATAAAATATCAACGTTTTTTTTAACATGACTATTGAAATGGAAAGATTGTTTCGATTATGAGTATGATTGCACAGACTGTTATGAATTGAGAAATTTTGGGAAATTTAAATGTTGGAATAGCGAACAGTTTGATACACAGTAATTATTGGTATGGTGTTGGTGTTTTTTTTGGATTGAGTTTAGTACAGAGTTATGATTATTGACTATTTAATTTGTTTTATGAACAGTATCCATTAACTTCCCTGTCATTCTCTCACTTTTTCGCACATTACGAATCCCCTCACATTCCCAAATTCACTTTGCACGCCCTGTTATTAAATTTAAATTATAATTAAATGGAAACTTTGTATTAAAGGATGACACATAGATGGTTTACAATTGATATGTTTTGTTATTACAACACATTTGATTGTTTGATTATTTGTTGAGCAGTAATCATGATCTACTCCCTTTCATTTTACCACTTTTTTTCTTAATACAACCCCCTCAAATATCCCAGAACCCTTATTCACCCCCTTCTCATTAACAAGTATTAAACGATTTTTATGGATTGGATTGCATGAATCTGATGTGTTGTTGAGCCAAAATTTGTTTCATATTTAAAAGAGATGTCATGTATGGTTTGTTTAAGAAGTTGGTTGCTAATAAACGCTACATACATGAATGAGATTATTTAGCAGAGGAAGCCATGGCCGGAATAACAGGGGAAGAGGAAATTGGAACAGGAGCCCTAGAAGGAAAGGGTTTTTGATACATTTTGATGCAGATCCACAAAAGTTGAAGCGGCTCTTCCAAGATGGATTTTTAAACTGAATTGGACCAGGGGTGGTCAAACCTAGGCCAGAAAGGCCTCCTTTCCAACCCCAGCATGTCCCTGGTATCCCAGTGCGCCCTCATGTCTCATTACAACCTGAAGTCTCTAAAAATGACGAATGGCAAGAGATTTTCCACCCAGCAGTCTCCCAACATCGTGGCTAGCCCAATTTGTCTCTACCTACTCCCCCCTCCACCGATTAACCCAATTGTCCAAGTTTCCCCTGCACACTCACCTGTACAATCTTCCCATGCAAGAAAGAGCCTCAAAACTAAAGCCGACCATGCACACAATAAAGGAAAAGTTGTTGTTTCCCCCTCCTCTCCCTCAAGTGATTCCACCAAATCTGTTTCATCCCGCATGCACTTGAGAGATGATTTCTCTCATGTTATCAATGAGATCAGGCCTAAAGGCTCCACACAGCCTAAGGCTAATTCAAATAAATCAAAGGGAGACGGTACCAACAAAGGAAAAATTGCCTCCCAAAGTGGCAAATATGTTTTTTGAGTATATGTATTTATTGATTGTTGACAAGAGTTGATTGCTGAAGTTTTTCGACAACACACTATTTTTGGAAATTTTGGATATTATATTTTTTGGATATGGTTTAAAATATCATTGATATTGATTTTAAAATTATGAGAATGATGATGGGAGCCACAAGGAGGGATGTGTTTGATTGATTGACTAGTTGTGTTTATTTTTGTTAAGAAACTAAAGGGAGTCACAAGGGGTCCCACCTACTAGTTATTATTTATTAAATACCCTTATTATTAATATATTAATTCTTCCCCTAAACTAAAAGTTAGTTGAGTTTTAGTTAACTTAACTAAAAGAGGTAGTTTAACTACTTCAACTAATTTTGATTTCTTAAAGGCAAAAAGAGAAGGAGGAACAAGAAGAGAATAGAAGGAGAAAGCATACTAAGGTTTGCTCTTAAGTTTTATTGAGATAGTTTAGTTTTCATTCATTCTTTAATTCATTGAAATCCTAATTCTCTTTTATGACTGTAAGGTCCTATTGTAGACATCAAGATTCAAGGTTGAATTACATCATTCAGACACTTGTTTTTTAGAGGTGTTGATCTATCTTTGATAGTCTGTGTAGACATGTTTGTTTATGAATTAAATTTCATGACTAATAAAGGATATTGTGTAGAGTCAAGTGGGAAACAATCTGTGGCAAGCTGATCCAATCTTTAAAGTTCAATTTTTTACTTTCTGTCAGAATTCCTTTTGTATGGTTTTCATCGGGGACATATAAGTTTGAGTTTGGTCCAAACTTCCTCAAGGATTTTTGTAAAGAGAACGATTCTTTTGATTTATTGGAATGAAATAAGCGATTGTTGTCTCATATGTGTTACATTGTGACTTGATATTTTTTTCTTTTGTATCCACATTTACTTTTGCATCTGTTATATTCAGAAAATTATATAAAATGTTGAATTTTTCAGCAATCTTTTATTTATAAAAAAAACATCCTAAGCCCTTGTAACTAATATTTGTGGATTAAGAAACAAATTTTGAGGCTATAAACATAGGGTGATTCACGTCTATCTTTCCTTATCCAAGAAAGATTTGAAAATGCTTGAGTAAGATTATTTCATATATTTTCCTCAACATTTATTTGGAGACCATACTGGGGAGATCTTCCATATCTCTCTGCTTGATTTTTTTTGTATGCTTGATTATCATCGAATATATCTACTTTTCTAATTTTGATTCTTTGACTGTTTCATTGCTTAATGATTGTACATGTTGCAAGGTAGCCTAATATTGAGCCCGGTCTTCAAGATCAAACCAACATTGCTTTAAACTTGTATAATACCATCTTAGATACTGCTAATAGTTGGGTTGAGCTTAATCGCTCATGGGAAACAGTTGAACAAGACATAAGTGCCCAAGAACATTGGGAAGCTAGGCATAGACATCTTAGGAATCAACCATAACTTTCTTTTTCCTTCAGTTTTGATCTTCTTTTCATGTCCTTAGACCCTCGTGTTTCTGAGAGAAGAAGAGGTTTATCACCAAAAATTAATCCTATTGCTGAAATAGGAAGAAGGAACATTGTGTAATCAACCCAAAAAAGTACTCTAAGGAGAACCTTGTCTGATTCATCCATCTCATCTTTCTCTCCCTTACCTATCATCCATAAGATGGCATCTAGTGGTGGCTCTAGTGGCACTGGAGGTGATTCTTCATCTCAATATTCAGCTTCGTCAGTGATTGGTATCTTGTATAGTCACTAAGTCCATGTCCAATATACCACAAACCCCGCCAAAGTCATTAAAAAGTATGGGATTTTTCAGTTTGAAGAAGATGCTACAACCACCCCATGGCATGTTTCCTCCCCTCTTAACCTGGCACCTTCTACTTGTCCACTTCCTAAATTCAAAGAGCATCTCCCTAGGTTTTTAGGGAATAACATTGTCACTACGAATGAACATTTGGTGGAATTTTCTAATGCCTATCACAACATAGGAGCCAAGGACTATGATACTTATATGCACGTATTTGTCAATTCCCTTGAAGGGAAGGCTGTGGTCGATTTCTTCAATCTCCCACCTAACATTTTATCTACTTGGGAGGAGTTATTCTATTGGTTCAAATCTACTTATGGGCAATCCAAAAGCCCAGCCGAGAAGTTACGGGAATACAATAACAGTGCTTATAAGGATGGTGAGACTATCAAGTCCTTCAACTTGTGTTTCACCAAGTTATATAATCAAATCCTTGAACTCATTCGATCTCAAAACCAAGCCGCTTTCATGCATTACCTTCCCCCTATAGTCATAGGCTTCAATAAAACGCCATTGATAACCTCGGTTCTGCCCTGCATACTTGTTTAGAGTATGAAGAACAGCTTGAAAGAATATGTCTTCATAAGGGAGACTTAGTTAAACAGACATGCATGTCCACCCTCTTACAACTTGTACAAGACATGAATAATCGTATGATAGCATATGAGTGAAAAGGAAATGTCTCTGCTCTTACCCCTAAATCTTCGTCTTCTACACCCCCCCTTTAGAAATCCAAATGAAAATAATTTTCAGCCTAAAGATATCATGCCTCGTATTTGGTGTAAATTTTGCAAGGAACACCATGAGGAAAGTACATGTGAGGAAATAAGAATGTCAGAGATGAAATATTTGGTAAGAGACCTGAAACTACTATTGATGTCATAGACTTTGCAGAACCAGAAGATGTCATGATCATAAATACTAGGAATAAATCCTATGCTCCCAAAAGAAAATATGATCCTCCCCGCACTTCTTCTATCCCAAGCTCGTCCTCACCAGCTGCTACTGTTCAGGTTCCTAAGGCTCTTGATAGTCAAGGAACTACCTCCCTCTCCCCTCTTCCAAATACAACAATCTAAAATAGTTAGCCAACATCAAAGAAGATGCAACCCTTCTGGACATGGTTGTCATCCCTGAACAATAGAAGCATCTAAAACAGTTCATGGAAGGAAAATATTTTCTTGTAGCCAACCTCTCTGAAGAGGTAGATGAAGAGGATTAGTCTGTAAATAAAGTAGGTGCACATAAATTTAGATACCCTGTAAAAAAAAAAAAACGTTTTATATTTCTATAAAAATTATGGATAAGATTTCCCATTGTTGCCTCATTGACGGTGGTTCGGGCCCAAGTGTAATGTCAAAGATTATTATGGAAGAGCTAGGCTTGTCTTGTACAAATGAAAATTCTAGAAGCATGCTCTCTTATAATAGTATACAACAAATGACCATACGTGAAATCAAGGACGTGACCTTTCTTTTGTGTGTGCATCCTAAAATAAGGACAACCCTTAATATCCAGGTAATCGATATGCCAGTAAGTAACCACTCGATCATACTAGGAAAATATTGGAAATCTTTGACAAGTGGATACCTCTCACTCAACGAGACACACTTATTCATTCCTCGAAATGGTAAAAACATCATAGTCCTCAGAGAGGGAATAATTTCACCTTACATAGAAAGTCTCCCATAGCCTAATGTGAATTATATCGAGGAGGACCTAGGAGTGTATTCCATCTTTTCCAAGGAGGAAAACACTGCCTTGGAACAAATCGACGTAGATGATGGGATGTGGCATATGCACTTTGATGGTTCATGCTCCAATGAAGGAAACAAATTTGGTATTATCTTGTACTCTCCTGTGGGAAAAATTCATAACTTTTCCTATAGGTTAGAGTTTTCTTGTACAAGCAATGTCACTGAATTCAAAGCATTACTATTAGGCATTGAAAATTCCTATAACCTGGGTTGTGGTCACCTTACAATTTTTAGGGATTCCGATCTTGTTGTGAACCTTGTACATAAGATATACTCTCCTAGGAACAAGTTAATGAAACGCTACACCCAAACTATTTGGCCACTTATCTCGACCCTACTATCTTTCAACATCACTCATGTTAAAAGGGAAATGAACTCAATGGTTGATCGGTTAGTTGTTTTTGCATCTTCTCCTAATCGGCAACTTCTGCCACAAAGACCTGATTGTGCTTTTCAATCTCTGTATCATCCACATATCCCTAACAATATAGAATCATGGTAGGTCTTCCCTAATGATGAGAGCATATATGATTTCATTCAAAATGAACCATATAAGCCTAAGGAAATTATATCAATGGAAGATAACAAGATTCCTAAGGGATTGACTCCTCTAGAAAGTTCATTTTCATCGAGTGATGTAGGCAACAAAGAAAAACATAAATAAGAGGATTTGAAAAGGAAAGTGGGTGAGACCACTTCCTTGAACATTGGGACACCCGAGTCTCCAAAGAATGTTAAAATAGGTGCCCAGTGTTCTGATGAAGAGAAATTGAAATTCGCCAGACTTCTTGGTGAATTTCAATATGTTTTTGCTTGGTATTATGAGGATCTTTGTGGTTTTGATTTTTCTCTTATACAACATGCCATTCCTATCAAGGAGGGAATAAAAACAGTTAGGAAAAAACAAAGACCTATTAACCATGCACTGGAAGAAACTATTTGAAAGGAGTTGGAAGAAATCTTGAAGGCTAGAATTATCTTTCCAGTTAAGTATTCGGAATGGGTTTCTAATTTGGTTGTCGTTCGGAAAACAACTGGTCAAATCATATTATGCGTATATTTTCGCGCATTGAACCAGGCTAATATAAAAGATCACTTTCCTCTCCCTAATATGGAGATGATTTTGCAGCAAGTTGCAAGGTCACAGATGATGTCCTTACTTGACGTTTTCTCTGGTTACAATCAAATCAAGGTAAAAAGGGCAGATAAATATAAAACCACTTTTATTACTCGTTGGGGCACTTTTGCTTATGAATGTATGCCTTTTGGCTTATCCAATGCAGGTGCCACTTTTCAAAGAGCTATGCAAATAGTGTTTGACGATTTGATTGACAAGATTATTCAGATCTATCTTGATGACTTGACTGTGTACTCTAAAAACCGATCAGATCATTATGGTCATCTTAAAAGAGTTCTCATGCGATGCAGGAAATTTGACATTTCTCTAAATCCTTCCAAGTCTATTTTCGGCGTTACCAAGGGAAAGCTCCTTGGACACATTGTCTTTGATTCAGGAATAAGTATTGATCCTGAAAGGATTGCTGCTATCCTAAATCTGCCTACTACCACTTCCAAGAAGGAGTTTCAAGCTTTTATGGGGATTATTAACTTTGTCCATAGGTTTGTTCTTGATTTTGTTGTAATGTTCAAGCCAATTCATAATCTGCTTAAGCAAGATCGTTCCTTTTCTTGGACATATGATGTCGAAAATTCTTTTGTAGGGATCAAGAAAGCAATCAGTTTTGCACCAGTTCTAGTGAAGCCGGATTTTGAGAAGGAATTTGTGATATATACTAATGCCATAGAGGAAGCAGTTTCTGCTATCCTCATGCAAGGTGATGACCAAAGTAACAAAAAACCAGTGGCTTACATGAGTCAAAGATTGTCTGATGATGAGTTTAAATATTCTTTTATTGAAAAACATGTTTTTTCTCTCGTTAAAGTTGTTGAAAAAAATTTCCACGTTATCTTAGGTAAGCATATGCTGGTAAAAGTCCCTTTATCCATTGTCAAGTTTTTTCTCTCACAAACTTATCTTTCAGAGAAGATTTCACATTGGCTTGCCAATATCCAGGAGCATGATTTAACTATCGTGACTTCTAACACCTTCAATGGATGTGACTTAGCCCTTCACTTAGCTCAGCATGTTGAAACTAGTGAAGAGATTGATGAACGTGGTAGCTCTCTATCAGCACTGTTCTACATTGATAATCAAATCCTTCCTTTGTCTGAACATCCTTGGTATAAAAATTTGGTTTACTATTTGCAAAATCAAAGATGTCGAGATAACTTAGACACTCATCAAAGAAGAAGGATACATCTCGAATCTGCTAGATACGTCATTATAGGAGACTTCTTGTTTAGAATATATGTCGATGGTATGTTGCTTCATTGTGTAGACAATGAGGAAGCACATAAAAAGTTGCAAGAAACTCATGGTTCTCCAAATTCTATTATTCACGTAGGAGGTCATTTTTTTGTTATTTAACCACTGCTTTTAAGATTATCAGAAAATGATACCATTGGCCTTCAATATTTCGTGATTCTTATGTTTTTTCGAGATCTTGTGACAAGTGCCAAAAATTTGCTGGGAAAGAACGCCTTTCATCCATGTCGTTACAACATGTCCTCTCGGACTTTCCTTTTTCAAAATGGGGTGGACTTTATTGTTCCTAATAATCCTCCAAGTCTTTATCTTGATAGCCATAGACTATTTTACAAAATGGGCTGAAGTTGTCCCTCTTAAACATTCGACAGATGATCAGGTGATTTATTTCCTAGAAAATAATATTTTTTCCAGATTTGGTCTTCCTTTGGAAATTATTACAGACAATGGTCTCGCTTTTATTTCTGCTAAGATGACCCAATTTTTAGCTAAGTTGGGGGTTATTTTACCTCATCATCTTATTACCCCTAAGGAAATGTGCAGGTCGAGTCTACCAACAAGAATCTGGTGAGAATTGTCAAAAGGCTCATCGAAGATGAGCCTCGTCAATGGCACACTCTCCTCACTTACGCCCTTTGGGAAGATCGAACTACCACCAAGGTGAGCACTGGTTGTACTCCTTTCCATCTTGTTTATGGTCAAGAATCTATTCTTCCTACTGAGCTAAAAATTTCCTTCTTAAGGTTAATGTTACAGGTCGAAGAATTAAATTCTTCTGATGTTTCACAAAGGATGAATGCACTCTTGGATTTAGAGGAGAAAAGGATGTTTGCCTTGGGTAATATAAAGAGAAGACAACAGATTGTTAAAAAATATTTCAACAAGAGTGTCAAAGTTGTCAAATTTAAAGTCAATGAGAAGGTATTGTTGTGGGATTCAGCTCATGTTGATAGAGGAAGACATTCTAAGTTTCAAAAATTATGGTTGGGTCCTTTCAATATCACTTTTGTCCTGGGTGCAAATTTCTACATTCTAAAGGATTTACAAGAGTGATTGTTTCCATACAACACTAACGGTTCTCACTTAAAACATTACGTGGAACCAACTTGAAGAGTTTAACGTTGTTTGGATTGTTCTGTATTTTAGTAGTTTTCAATTCTGCTTTCATTTTAGTAGCTTTCATTTTTGTTGTTTTCATTTATGTCATTTCAATTCTGTTGTTATTTTAGTAGTTTTCATTTCTGCTATTTTCATTTTTGTTTTCAATTTTGTTATTTCATTTCTATTATGACATTTCTCTCTTTTTGTTCTTTTGATATCATTTTTTGTCAAAAACAAATGTGGGATCATTTTTGCCACAATGAAACTTCTACAAAGTATTGTTAATCAATAACAATCAAGCTTACACGGTTGTTATGATGTTCCCCCTGAAGGCATCATTGAATTTGTTATCTGCTCTTTGAATTTTTTATCTGCTTTCACTATTGTTTTATGAGACAGTTGGTTACATCATGCTTGTGCTTTCCATTTCTTCATCCATTTCGAGATTCAGAAAATCAAGTTCATAATTTTTTTCTCCTTGAAGTCAAGAGAAAATTCTAGTTGAATGATTATGCTTATAGGGATAAACCCCCTCATACTTAACACTTGCCATGAGTTATTCCCAAATTCCTGGTCATTGTTCCATTAAATCCGCTCACTTCCCCTTTTTGCATAATCATTCTTATTTATATATTCTTGATCTGATGTTACTTGGTCTGCGAAACTAGACACTTTGAGTTCTTAATCTGTTGGAAAACAATTTCCCTGTGGAGTCACGAGTTTGTTGACGATTAAAATCACAACGATGAATTCCTCCCACAAAGTGTTGCTAAAGACCTATTATTTATCTATGTTAATAATATAATATTAGTAGGTGAGACCCCCTTGTTGACTAGAGACACAAGATAGACATATCACACATTTTTTTGTTGTTGTTTTGATGATGCGTACACAGCCCTACATGGTTGACAATGTAGTCTTGGTTTCATTTTTGACATAGTAACACGTGGATGATGCATTTTATGGGATGTTTCTCCAATTCAAGGAATTATTTTTTTTGTTATGATGGGCATGTATTGAAAGTTGTTATGATTTAACCATGTCACAAATCATCGTGATCAACTACCTAGCCACATATATACAAGAGATATCTTAGTAATAACATAGTCAAAACAAAGAAAGGAAACCTATGAAAATTCTTAAAAGTAAAGGATCTATGTTTTAGATAAGATAAAGAGTTATATGCAAATGGAAAAGCAAAAAGATGTTAGTTCTAATCCTAACTATTATAATATGGTTGGTTTAGTGGCTATGTGATTTTCATTTAATTTGATTTAATTTGATTTTGATTTAATGTTATGGCATAGAACTTGACAAAGGTTGATGTGTGAATGTTTGGGTGGCACATTGGGCAAGGGATATCGCCGCAGATTTCAATTGTTTGGGCATTGAATTCATGGTTTAATGAATTGGTGAATGTTTGGATGTCTTGTACTTCGAATTGAATAGGATAGGAGATGGAAGCGACATGCAGTAAATGCACGTCACTCCATAATCCCCCCATCGGTCGTCGCCCTAGTATTGTTCCTTGTTTCATTTTCGGTCTGTTGGTGGTTAAGCTCTACATTTCAGGCTCCTGGGAAGAAGAAAGCTCGGCCAACTCACCCTTTTAAGATCTTTGTTACAGGTATGGTTCTTTTTCACTCCATCCATGAATTATGCTCTGTGTATGAACAAATAATGGCTTATTAATGCTTGGGTTTGTGTGGTCCTAAGAATTTCAACTGTGTAAATATGTGATATTTCTCTCTGTGATGATTGTAATTGTTTCGGATTGCAAGCAAAAGAATAGGTTTTTGTTTAACTTGTGCATTCATTGGATGCTCTGTCAATTTAAAATCATGGTGGGTCTCTATGGATAATAAGTGAATGTGGTATATATCGTTATGTATTAATGGTGGAGGGTTTCATTCTATGTATTATCGTCGGTTGTTCCCTCACAGTCATGAGTGTAACCCTATCCAGTCGCATTCAGATTGTCATTCTCATTGTCCTTTCACCAAAGTATCCTAGGATCCAGTCTTAGGGTGGCCATAACGTTAATATATATTGTATGGTTGTGGGATGATATAATTTATACCTCGGCGTTATGTGTACTCACTCGTATTGTTGTCAAATGGTTTGGCTCTTAAGGAAGTGGATAGAGAGGTTATATCTATGTGTGTTCTTTGAATAACTATCACGGTTTAGTTTACTTCACCTCTCCTCTGTAAGCGTAAAACACACTATGTGCACTGGCTTTTTCTACCTTACCCGTCGTTGTTTTCCTTTGTGGCTAACTGTTGTTTCCATTTCCCATACTAGGAGTAATAAGAAGACTTTGTGGCTTATTGTTGTGTCTGTTTCAAAGGGTATGTTTTCCTATGGTTGATAAGTCTCTGAAGACCTCCAGTTCTTTGTGTTATTGATGAGCGTGCTCTTGAATGTCTCACTGCATTTGTTTTCGATAGAGCCCGATTTTAATCTCCAACGGTCTTTTCTCTTTCGGGCATCTTCTTGGTTGTCAAATATTGGTTTATCAAAGGAGTGGTTATGGAGGTTTTCGTCGAGTCCCTAGCTCGTCTTTCTATGATTAAATTGGTTGAAGAGTTACAATTGGGAATGGAAAATTATATACAGCCGAGAGTTGTTATCTTTTCGTTATGATTCCATTCACTGTGTTATTACAACGTGGTATTATTTGCAAGTTGGAAACACCTGTGGTTTTGCTAGACCCGATCAGGGTTATAACTAATTGTGGAAATGGTGATTGTGTGTAATTGGTTATGTCCGCCTTGCATATATTATTGAATCATTTTGCAGAATATAAATGGATACATCGACAATGATGAGGCTCGGGTTTTATGTTGACTGTGGTTTCGTTGCAAAATCTTATTGGTTGATATGATGAAGAATGTGTGTAATCGAGCATGTTTTGGAAGTTTGTTCGTATTTGAAAAAGGACCTGTGTATATTTTAATTGAGTAATGATTGTAAATTAGTAGACACTGGATGTTTATTATTATAACGATGCATTATGGGATAGAGGTCGAACATATTGTTGTGTGTTTTGTTTTTTAAAGGAAGGCAAAGAAATAAAAGATCAACGTTTTTTTTAACAGGACTGTTGAAATGGAAAGATTGTTTCGATTATGAGTATGATTGCAAAGACTGTTATGAGTTGAGAAATTTTGGGAAATTTAAATGTTGGAACAACAAGCAGTTTGATACACAGTAATTATTGGTATGGTGTTGGTTTTTTTTTTGGATTGAGTTTAGTACAAAGTTATGATTATTGATTATTTAATTTGTTTTATGAACAGTGTCCATTAACTTCCCTATCATTCTCTCACTTTTTCGCACATTACGAATCCCCTCACATTCCCATATTCACTTTGCACGCCATGTTCTTAAAATTAAATTATAATTAAATGGAAACTTTGTATTATAGCAATTAAAGGATGACACAAAGATGGGTTACAGTTGATATGTTTTGTTATTACAACACAGTTGATTGTTTGATGATTTGTTGAGTAGTGATCATGATCTACTCCCTTTAATTTTACCACTTTTTCACTCAATACAACCCCCTCAGATATCCCAGAACCCTTATTCACCCCCTGCTCATTAACAAGTATTAAACGATTTTTATGGATTGGGTTGCATGAGTCTAATGTGTTGTTGAGCCAAACTTTGCTTCATATTTAAAAGAGATGTCATGTACGGTTTTTTTAAGAAGTTGGTTGCTAATAAACGTTGCATACAGGAATGAGCTTCTTCAGCAGAGGAAGCCATGGTCGGAATAACAAGGGAAGAGGAAATTGGAACAAGGGCCCTAGAAGGCCAAGGTTTTCGATACATTTTGATGCAGATCCACAAGAGTTGAACCAGCTCTTCCAAGCTAGATTTTTCAACTGGATTGAACAAGGGGTGGTCCAAACTAGGCCAGAAAGGCCTCCTTTCCAACCCTAGCATGTCCCTGGTATCCCAGTGCCCCCTCATGTCTCATTACAACCTGAAGTCCCTTAAAATGACAGATGGCAAGAGATTGTCCACCCAGCAGTCTCCCAACATCGTGTCTAGCCCAATTTGTCTCTACTTGTTCCTCCCCCGTCGTTTAACCTAATTTTCCAAGTTTCCCCTACACACTCACATGTACAGTCTTCCCACCCAAGCAAGAGGCTCAAAATTGAAGCCCACCATGCACATGATAAAAGAAAAGTTGTTGTTGCCCCCTCCTCTCCCTCAAGTGATTCTGCCAAATCCGTTTCATCCAGCATGCACTTGAGAGGTGATTGCTCTCATATTATCAGTGAGATCAAACCTAAAGGCTCCACACAACCTAAGTCTAATTCAGAGAAATCAAAGGGAGATAGTAGCAACAAAGAGAAAATTGCCTCCCAAAGTGGCAAATATGGTTTTTGAGTATCTGTATTTATTGATTGTTGAGCACAGTTGACTGTTGAAGTTTTTGGACAGCACACTATTTTTTGATATTATATTTTTTTGGATATGGTTTAAAATACCATTGATATTAATTTTCAAATTATGAGAATGATGATGGGAGCCACAAGCAGGGATGTGTTTAATTGATTGACTAGTTGTGTTTATTTTTGTTAAGAAACTAAAGGGAATCACAAGGGGTCCCACCTACTAGTTATTATTTATTAAATACCCTTATTATTATTATATTAATTCTTCCCCTAAACTAAAAGTTAGTTGAGTTTTAGTTAACTTATCTAAAAGAGGCAGTTTAACTACTTCAACTAATTTTGATTGCTTAAAGGCAAAAAGAGAAGGAGGAACAAGAGGAGAATAGAAGGAGAAAGCATACTAAGTTCTTCTCTTAAGTTTTACTGAGATAGTTCAGTTTTCATTCATTCTTTAATTCATTGAAAGCCTAATTCTCTTTTATGACAGCAGGGTCCTATTGTAGAAAGAAAGATTCAAGGTTGAATTACATCATTCAGAAACCTTTTTTTCAAAGATGTCGATCTATCTTTGATAGTCTGTGTAGACTTTTCTGTTTATGAATTATATTTCATGACTGATAAAGGATATTGTGCAGAGTCGAGTGGGAAACAATATGTGGTAAGTTGATCCAGCTTTTAAAGTTCAGTTTTTTACTTTCTGTCAAAAGTCTTTTTGTATGGTTTTCATCGAGGACATCTAAGTTTGACTTTGGTCCAAACTTCCTCGGGGATTTTTGTAAAGAGAAAGATTCTTTTGATTTATTGGAATGAAATAAGTGATTTATATTATGTATCATATGTGTTACATTGTGACTTGGTATTTTTTCTTTTGTCTCCACATTTACTTTTGCATCTGTTATATTCAGAAAATTATATAAAATGTTGAATTTTTCAGAAATCTTTTATTTATAAAAAATCATCCTAAGCCCTTGTAACTAATACTTGTGGATTAGGAAACAGTTTTTGAGGCTATAAACAGAGGGTGATATTCCCGTCTATATTTCCTTAGCCAAGCAAGATCTGAAAATGCTTGAGTAAGATTATTTCATATATTTTCCTCAACACACCTCCTGCTACGAACATTGCTCCTATCAACATGATATCTTCATTTACCAGTGGATCCCATGGGTCTTTTGATCCTTGGGTGGTACCTCATCTCAAGGATGTTGAACCTTATGGATATTCCATGCCACTCACCACAGTAGATATTTCCTACTAGGCGATCTAGTCAGGATATGCTAGCTCTAATTTGGATCTCTCTCAGGATGTGGAATCTAATCAGTACCTAAGGACTTCTCAAGCCATTAATCCTCTTCCATCTTGAGATAACTTCCTCTATCTCGAACTTCCTTCTGATGAAGGTATCATGGAAGTCATGGCTTCATCCAATAAGACATGGGATGATCTACACCATCGAGCATCTTTTATTCTTGATTTGGAATAGTTAGAGGATGACATTAAAAATCTTGTCGCCATCAATGGTCCCAAACTCCCATTATGATCCATGATATATTTTCAGAAGCGGATTTGGATAATATTTCAAAAACTATTCCCATTGACATTTCATAGAAACACATCATGATAGGTGTTGGTTGTTCTCTCAGATAAATTGAACTATATTCAACTCTATTCAAAGAATTTCGTGATGTTTTTTCTTGGTCCAATGAAGAATGTTTGGCATTGACCCCCAGATTGTCGAACATGAAATTAAAATGTATGATGGAGCCAATCCATTTCGACAAAATCTCTAGCCTGTCAACCCAAAGAAAGCTATTTCCATCAAGGTAAAGGTTGAAAAACTTCTTCGTGCACAGTTTGTCTATCTAGTTCCCTTGACTAGATGGGTTTCCAACCTTGTTACGGTTGCTAAGAAAAATGGAACTATTAGGGCCTTTGTCAATTATAGGTATTTGAACAAAGCTTGTCCAAAGGATAATTATCTAACCCCGTTCATTGATAAAATTATCAATGAATGTGTTAGGAGTGAAATTTTCTCATTCATGGATGGTTTCTTTGGCTATAATAAAATGCAGATCAAACTGGAAGATCAACACAATACCTCCTTCATTTGTCCTTAGGGTACGTTTTCTCATCAAAATTTTCCATTTGGTCTTAAAAATTATGGAGCCACCTTCTAGAGGGCCATGTCTTACATGTTTCATGATATTAAATAGATTGTAGAGAAATATTTAGATGTTTTTTCTACTCATTCCAAGCACCACGAGGATCATCCTGGTCACTTGCAAGCCATTTTCACCCGATACCACTACTATAATATTCCCATGAATCCACATAAATGCATTTTGTGTGTGATTTCTGGAAAATTGATAGGATTCATAGTATCCAAGTATAGGATTATGGTTGATCCCTTGAAGGTTTATGCCATTGTTAACTTTCCTCTTCCTCATACCATTAGCCAACTCCAAATTTTTCAAGGGAAAGAAAACTTTTTGCATGTATTCATTGTCAACTATGATGAGATCATGAAATGTTTTATGTGCTTATTGAAGAATGGTGTACCTTTTGTGTGGGACAACCAAGCTCAACAATCATTATATTCCTTGAAAAATCCCTTGATTTCGACTACCTTATTGAGCCTTCCTGACTATGGTCAAGACATCCTGCTCTATCTCGTAGCCTATGAATCCACCATTGGAATGGTGCTTATCCAATAATATGGTGCACTAAAATAACATATCATCTACTATTTTAGTAAAGGATTCACTGGTCCTGATCTTTGATAGACTCATGTTGAGAAATTGGCCTTGGAAATAGTGCATGTTGTCTAACATTTGCAACATTATATCCTCATGTGAAATACCACTGTTATTTCTGATGCCAACCCATTGTAACACATTTTGAGTCTTTAGATCATTGGAGGAAATTATTGGAAGTGAATTGTCATCCTCCAAGTGTTTGACTTGGAATTTGTTTCTTCCAAGTCTAAGAAATATTTGCCATTCATAGAGTTGATGTCTGATATTCCCTAATTCAATGTCGAACCTATGGTCAATGAATCATTTCATGATGAGTTCTTATTCCTCATTGACTCCTCTAATCCCTAGTATGAGGATGTCTTGGTATATCTCCAAACCCAACATTTATGTCCTCAATTATCCCGTGATGAATGTTGATTCATACAACATCAGAATAGACACTACATCATTGTTGATGATACCCTTTATCTTCAAGGGGTCGATTTTATTCTATGCAGTTTCCTTATTCATTAGGAAGATAAGAAAGTTTTAAATGATTATCGTGTCGGAGCATGTGGTGGTCATCTCTCTGGGTTGGCTACTACCCAATATATTTTTTGTGCCAAATATTTTTGGCCCACGATCTTTAAAGTTTGTATCAATGCTATTTAGAAGTGTCATTCTTGTCAAATATTCACATGAAAGATGCACACTTACTCTGCTCCACTTCATCTAGTGGTGACTTTCGGTCCCTTTTCCAAATGGGGGATTGATTTTATCACATGTAATCCTACCTCGACTAATGACCATGGCTACATCATCATCGTTGTTGACTACTTTACCAAGTGGGTCAAGGCCTTGCC
>SNQJ01S0183689.1:0-18963 GCA_010110895.2 Picea sitchensis | reverse complement strand
CTCCCTAGATTCAGTGGTAATGATGGGGTTTTAGCCGAAGATCACATGGATAATTTTTGGGCTTTCTTTCAACTCTACCCTATCAATGATGATGCTGAATATTTGGCAATGAAACTTTTCTCTGCAACTCTTCATGGAAATGATAGGAAATGGTATGATGGTCTCCCCGATGCTAGCATTACATCTATGGACCAATTGAAAGAAACCTTTCTCAAAAGATGGAATATTAAAATAGAAGAGATCCACATGCTGATTAAAAGACTCAAACACATGAAACAAACTTAGAACGAGACTGTTAGGGAATTCAGTACCAGGTTTGATAATTTGCTACACCAAATTCCTAGAAGCCATCACCCTAAAGACAAGTACCTCGCTAACCTCTATACCAATGCACTCTCAATGCATTTAGGGTTTCTCCTCAGTAAAAAAATGCCAAGAACAATCCAAGAAGCTAATCACACCTTGTTCAAGAAAGAACAATCCAAGAAGAAAATATCTCCTTGTTCAAGCAAGAACACCTTTTTACTCCAGAAACTAAAATTGGTGACCCCAAAGGTACCCCGGATACTCTTAGTTTAGAGAGATTAGTTTCCCTTGAGATATTTGAAAGAAGGGAACAAGTCATCAACCAACAGGAGGTTGAGGAGAAGGATCCTAATGAGGGTTTCCAATCCCACGAATAATAGAAATAAATTACTCATTCTTATACCAAGGATAATGAAGACATGGTTGAAGAGCAAGAGTCTGCAGATATCAAACATGCTGATGAAGTATTGATGTGTTCTCCTCTCTCTGATGAAGGCATCCAAGAGACTATTCCTCCTGCACAAGAAGAAGAGGATGCGGTTAGTCACTTTCCTTTTCAAGTTTTTGATGATACCTTATTCTATGATTCAGAGAGGGAAGAAGAAAGGGAATCCTTGGACAAAACAAATCCTCCTTATTATGAAGTTGAATATGCAGAGACAAGTCACGAGGATGAGACTATGATACATTCTCTTCCATTTAATGAAGTTATCCAAGTCCATGAATCTCTTGCACAAGAAGAAGTAAACGCAACAAGTTATTTTCCTTTCCAAGAGTCTGATGATGCTCTATTTTATGATTTGGAAAGTGAAGAAGTGTTAGAGGAGCCCTTGGATGTTTTAAGCCCTTCATGTTATGATAAAGGTGATGACTTTGTTGATAATATTGATGAATTCATACATGTCGGAAAGTGTAAATGGGATGTGATTGGATATGATGGGGTTCCCATTTACGACATTGAGTGTCATTTCCAAAAGTTTCCGTTACAACTATCATATGAAGTTACTAGTAATTTTGACATTTGGCAACAAGGATATGATATGATTACAAACTTTTTTCAGACACCCAAGGAGGACCTAGTGCTATGTTCTCCTAATGATTTTCGGTCATACCTTGAGGATGTTGATGAATATTCCTTTGAGCACTTGGATTTATTCCATGAAGAATATTATCAACCACTGTTGTGATCAGATATTTATAAAGGTAAGGAAATTACTTCCTCGGAGAAGGATGCTTGTGACAATGTTTTTCAGCTCCCTTCGACTATTTTATCTCGCTATGTCACTAAAGGTGTAGTTGGGAAGCATATCCTTTGTCTTAAGTTTTCTTTGAGAAAAATCTTAATTTTAGAATCCAAGGGTAGGTTGAATTCCTCAAGAAGAAGTTTGTTATCTCAATGTTTCAGCCTTCCCTTAAGAAATTGTTAGTCATCCTCTAGGTTCTTGCTAGTCCCTTCCCAGACCTTAGATTGTGAACATGTCCAAGGTAGACAACCTTCAAACTCTTTGAGTCAGTCTATTGAACCTTTGATTTTTCACGATCCCTTTCTGAGATGGATTGAGTACTTTCCCAAGAGTGTGACTTGGCACAATTTTGTCCCTCCCTCCCGCCTCCATGAGCTAGAATTTACGATTTCCGATGATGCAATACATTTTATAACTCATGCTATTTTTGTTCTTGACTTATCATTGTTTTGGTTTATGATGAAGCATATAGGAAGGTATTATGAGATATTGCTAGGATGGTTTCACTGGTTATTTGACTACACCTAACATTCAACAAACATCTAAGTACAAGTAATTTAGGTAGGCATTTGCATTCATTGTATATACCATCTGCATATCATGCTAGTGTAGTATAGTTATACTTTCATTTTCATTTTGTATATATATGCATGCTTACTTTTATTTCATTATATCATATATGAGCGAGGGGTGATATCAACACCCTAAAGATTACTGATTCATTTTGTTGAGATTTAGCAGATACAAGTCATGCCAAATATGTTGAGGTTATCATGCGGTCTACGGTGAGCACATGTCCCCAAGTTGGAGCCAAATGTTATCTCCTATCCTAGGAATAACTAAGGAGATTATGTCTTGAGGCCCACAGGTCATAGACATGTAGTGTTGAGAGCTATACTACTTGAGCTTGGCCCTGGAGGGCCCATATTTTCTTCAATGCAACCCGTCTATCAACAACAACAACATCCATCCCACCAGCCTAGTCCTGAAGTAGCAATGGGTATTTTTCTATGAGGTAATGAGTCCGGGTATCATGGTATGTGTCACTTTGATTTTCGAAGCATTTGAATATGTTGCACTTAACTCTCCTTCATTTCATAATGATTTCTTGGAAATTATGCTCTTTAACTGGTTCATACATGGGGGGGTGACATAATGCCCTAGTAAGTTGGTTCTCCTTTAGGATGAGTTGCCACTGGGTGGGTGTATGAAAGGTCATCTTCCATTCCTTCCATACTTACCATTTTTCATCCGTTTCATAGGTCTGATTCTTTCCTTGACATCCATTTTGTAGGTGCTTACTGCTGCCAGATGAATCATTTTCACACTTCTGCTAAGGGCATCAACCACCCTATTTTCCTTCCCTTTGATGTGTTTGATTTCGAAATCGAACTCACTAAGGAGAGCCATACACCTAGCTTATCTAGCATTGAGTTTTGGTTGATCAAATAAGTGCCTCAACCCACAGTGGTCTGTCATAAGTACAAATCTCCTGCCCAAGAGGTAATGCCTCCACATTTATAAAGCATGCACTATGGTAGCCAACTCTAGATCATGGGTCACATAATTACACGTCCCTCTTGCATGCGTAGAAAATTACACGTCCCTCTTGCATAAGGACTCTTACGAGTTCTTCCTTTCAAGCATTTGTACACATGAGGAAGTCGTTACTAGGGCCTGCAATCTTCAACGTGGGTGCATGGGTCAGAAGGTATTTCAATTTCTGAAATCTTTCTTCACATTCTGATGTCCAAGTGAATTTAACCCCCTTTTTCTGGAGGGAAATGATTGGACAACCAATCTTGGAAAATCCTTTTATGAACCTTCTATAATATCTTGCGAAGCCCATACATGATCTGATATCAGATACATCCTTTGGGGTAGGCCATTCAATAATAGATCTTATCTTGTCAGGGTCTACTTCCACCCCTTCTTCAGAAATAACATGGCCCAAGTAATGTACTTGCTTCTGGAAAAAGTCACACTTTCTAAGCTTAGCGTAGAGCTGATGCTCTCTTAGTACTTGAAGCACAAGTCTAAGATGTTATTCATGCTCTTCTCTGTTCTTGGAGTAGATTAAGATATCATCAATGAAAACTAATACAAATCTATCTAGGAATTTGCTGAGTACATTGTTTATCAAGCACATAAAAGTGGCAGGGGCATTGGTTAGTCCAAATCTCATCACCACAAATTCATAGTGACCATACCTTGTCCTGAAGGCTATTTTGTGGATGTCTTCATCCTTGATTTGGACTTGATGGTATCCAGACCTCAAGTCAATCTTTGAGAAAATGGAAGCACCCCTAATTGGTTGAACAAGTCATCGATTCTTGGTAAGGGGTACTTGTTCTTTATGGTTTTCTTATTGAGTTGTCTACAATTTATGCACAGTAGGAGCATGCCATCTTTCTTTTTCACAAACAAGGCTTGTGCTCCCCATGGAGGCACACCGGGCCGGGTGTAGCCTTTGTCCATCGTTTCCTTTAGCTGTAGCTTGAGCTCAACCAACTTAGGTGTACTTATCCTATAGGGTGTCCTAAACACTGGCACTGCTCTTGGTGCAAGTTCTATCGAGAAGTCAATGTCTCTTCTCGGAGGTAGACCCAATACCTATTCTGGAAACACATTTCTATACTCTCTTAATATGGGGTGGTCCTCTAGATTTAGTTTGTCATCCTCAACAGACTGCAACACCTATATTGCATATAGAGGACATCCCTTTCTGCAATACTTTTTCATTTGAAGGGATGATATTTGTCTCACTGAGACAGGTTGTTGAATCCCATGGAGGGTGATCTTCCCCACTTCTTCATTGACACATTCTAAAGTTTTATGGTAACAATCCAACTTAGTTTTATAAGTAGCCAACCATTCCATACCAATCAAAAAGTCAGAAGATCTTAGGGGAAGTATGTTAAGGGTCGCTTGGGTGGGGCCACATAACTCAAATTAGAACCATGGTCAATTAAAATAGAAACTAGACGGTTGGCGATCATACCTTCCATCTCCACCACTGAAGCTTGGTGGTCGGCTTGTTTATTATCCAAAGCCACATAAATCCGTGGCATGCTCCTAGCCACATCATTGACTGTGGTAGATTCTTGGATGTTGTAGATTTTCCTACTGTTCTGCTGTCTGTGTGGGAAATCCCTCAGCAGATGTTCTTCTCCGCAACCCCAACATTTCAAGGGTTGTTTCTTTGGGTTATCAACCTTTCCTTTGGTTGATCCAAAAGGTTTATTTCCACTCTGGGAGGGGAAATGCTACTGATACACACTTTGGGTAGGAAGGCTCATCCTTGAATCCTTTCTATAGTTCTTAAATCTCTAGGATTTAAACCCCTTCTTCTTGAACCCCAAACTACTATTCTTCTTCGCGAGGTTCTGTTAGATTCCCGAACTATTCATAACAATACCTTGCTTTCCAGATAGTGTCTTCTAGGGTCTTTGGCTCGTCAAACTCAATCCTGTTCCGGTAGGTCTGAGGTAACCCACTGATAAATCATTGTACTTTTACCTTCTCTTATTTTATGTAGGGTACATACCTCAACAACTCAAGGAATTTATTGATATATTCCTCTATGATGAGATGTCCCAGCTTGAGTTCCTAGAACTCCTTAGTCTTTCCATCGAAATATTTTTCTGACAGATACTTCTTCTTGAAGTGTTTCTCAAACTGTTTCCATGATAAGTCCCTTTTCATGGATTCCTTTCACATTCTTAAGATCTTCCCACCAAATGGAAGCCCTTCCATTCAGGTTGAAGATGGCTATTCGAGCCTTCAAGTTTTCAAAATAGTCATGAACTCTGAAGTACTTCTTTAAGCCAAGAAACCAAGCTTCTGCATCTTCCCCTTTCTCAATCTCTCCATTGAAAGAGGGTGGTTTGGCTTTCTTGAACTCTTCAGGGTCATGAAATTTGGAATGCTTTCGATTCTTTCCTTTCTTCTGAGAATGTGAGCTATTTTTTCTACTTGAATATCCCTCAGAGTTTCTAGTTTCCTTTCCAGAGGAATCTCCTGTTGAGCATCCCCTGCCTCCAGGTTGGGCCTTCCTCGAGGTACTTCTCCCTGTGTGGCCACTTATGGGACCGCGTTTTTGTATTTTAGGTGGACTTTGACTTCTCTTTGTATGTCGTCGGTCCACATGATTGGTTGCAGGTCCATGCTGCAGTTGTCTTTGTATATCGGATAAGATATGCAACAAGATTGCATTGATTTCTGTTTGTTTCTCTTGCTCCTTTATCAATATCTCGTTGTCATCCTTGAAACTCTGTAATTCGGCCATAAGGCTCCTTACAGTTTTAGCTAGATCCGAAGGGGTCTCCATCGCCCTCCTTTCGTCAGACTCTTCATCTCTATTGTGGGAGCCATCCCCCACTTCATGGTGTGTCGCCATCCTTTATGCTTATGGTTTCCCGTGATTCAGTGACTGATGGAGTGCTGAAAAAACACTTACGGTTAGCTAACATTCTAGTAGTTCATGAGAAACACATAGTTCATTTTTCTTAAATACACACACACACAGTAGAAATTTTTCATTCTTTTCTTTAGTAATAGTTTAACCAGATTCTTTAGGAAAGAGGTAAGGTAGGGGCGTCACCCTTAAGATTTGATTTAAAAATGATTTTTAAGTGACTCATCCATGAGCCCAAGTAGGTCAAGTGTTGTAACCATGCTTTGATACCAATTTGTAACACACCCATGGTGGGGCATCAAAAATTATTTCTTCTTAAGAAAATCAAAACCCCCATTCAGGGTCTCTATTGCATCTTGCTCTACCAGAGATTTCCAGCCATGGTCTCCATGCTCCGAACTGAGCTTAGATCTAGCAGATATCCTCTCCCAAGTTCTTAGAGTTCTTCCATCCCTCCATACTTTCATATGACCGCGGGCTATGACCAGACGCCAAGACAACAGACACCAAGACAACCATCATGCAAATCCTCTTGAGTGGCAAATCTCTGAAGTTCACAATCCGACGCCACATGTCCTCAGTGATTTCGACGACCGTGATTTACTTCGGGACTTCGAACGCTCCAAAGAATTTTCTCCTCGAAGTACTTCGTACCCGGAGTTATAGATCGAGTTCCACGTGTCCCTCGTGATTGACGACTGTGATCTAATTTGGGACTTTGACGTTCAGTATTTTCAAACACTCCAATGCCTTTTTCCTCCAAATTACTCTATACTTGGAGTTACAGATCGAGCACCATGCATCCGTTCGTGATCGATGGCTGTGATCCACTTCGGAACTTCGACCTTCGGGAGTTTTGAACACTCCAACACCTTTTTCCTTCGAAATACCCCATACCCGGAGTTACAGATCAAGCGTCACACATCCCTTCATGAGCAATGGCTGTGATCCACTTCGAGAATTTGGCATTCGGGAGTTTTGAACACTCCAATGCCTTTTTCCTCCGAAGTACTCTTCTCTGGAGTCAACGATCTACTACCATGTGCCTTCCTGTGCCAATGGATAGGATCTACTTCGACACTTCGACACTTTGAGGATTTTCGAAGCACCTCAAATCCTCCACAGTCTTGAAGTCCCAGACTCCCAGAATCCTAGTCATTACACCAACAACATGGGTGAGGTATGCGTGTGCTAGGGGATGACACATAGGTGGGTTAGGGGCGACACGTGCCCTCGACTAGGATGAAACGTATCACGTTCAAAAGGGGCTATAAAGTATGGCATGCACATGAATACAAGTGGCACATGGCTCATCAAGATTAAATCCATGTCACCATGAATGGTGTCACTACACCTTGTCGCTCTGATCTCATCGTCTTTCAGCTTCCCTCATATTTTCATGGTCGAAATCCAGCCTATACCGATTTGGTCACAGATCGACGGTTCACAGTGATTGCTGGGCCCCAACGTGCTCTCTCTTTATCGGAGAGCTCAATCTCTGCAATTTGAAAAGTGCTCTCCCGACTCGGTCTAATCATGGTCGTTGATCCTCCACCCCGAATAGATCAACGACGTTGGTTGATTGCGGGCCGTGAAATAACACGTCCACTAATTTCACCTTCACGCTCCGTAATGATTCCAAAAATCGATCTCTGTTCACAGATCGACGGTTCATAGTGATTGCGGGGCCCAATCTCGCAATCTGGGTAGTCCTCGCCCGACTTTGTCTAATCATGGTCATTGATATTCCACCCCAACAAGATCAACGACATTGGTTGATTGCGGGCCATGAACTATCACGTTTTCTAATTTCACCTTTGCATTTCGTAATGATTCCCAACCATCGATCTCTGCTCACAGATCGACGGTTCACAGTGATTGCGGGGCCCAATCTCCACAATCTGGGAAGTGCTCGCCTGACTCTGTCTAATCGTGGTCGTTGATCTTCCACCCCAATGATATCAACGACGTTGGTTAATTGCGGGCTATGAACTAGCATGTCTGCTAATTTCACCTTTGTGCTCCACAATGATTCCCAACCATCAATCTAATCGAGCGACTGGTGTTTAGTTTGTTAACTCCAGTGGTTCTTTGAGTCGGTCTAACAGTTGATATAGGTTTTCCTCCCGATGAACGACTCGCATTCATCTCCTTTGTCGGTTTCTTGATTCATCTACGACTCTTGTTACTCAGGGAGTTCGGGTAACTTTGAATATCATGAAGTTTGACATCCCAGGGCGTCGAACTCCTAAAAATTCGAAACCATTATGAAATAGCTCCTTTCGGGCTTAGTGCAAGGTTCCTAGACTGAGGTCACATGGACCTTCAGATGACTCTCGGTCTATGAGGTTTACTCTTAGACGAGTTTTGGTTAAGGCTGTGGGCATGAGTTCAAGGTCTCTCAGGCTACTGGTTTGAAGGAAACACCTTCCTAATTCACAAAACCTTAAATTCTGAAATAGGGCAGGGTAAACTTGTGAGGTTACCGAGACGGTAGCAGTGCCAAGAGGCTTGCTCCGACTCTGGAGCTGTGAGGTAGCTCCCTGGGGAAAACAACTTTGAGAGTTAAACTGGAGCATACGAGAAAAGCAAAAGCATAAGATCTCAAGGAAGCCAATGTATACACACAACTTAACCATTTCAATGCAGAAACCATTTATGGATATGTAAATACATTCATGCAACGATTAATTCCCAATTTAATGCATAGACTCTGGAAACACTTATCAGAACCAGATAATGTGAAGCGACTACTGGAAGGGGTGCCCGTTTCCACCCAACCATAGGCCTAGTCACTCCTAACGGATTTACCACTAGCCACCCCCGAGCTAGACCACGATGCTTTGAGATTGAATCTCTTCTTCCGCCACATAAATAGATAGGGATGAAGGTTACTCTCCTTCTCCTGACTTAGTCTCTATTTATCGCGATCATAACACACTCTTTTCACAGTTCTTCCTTGAATCCGAGAGCTCAGTCTCTTGTCTCTGCACTCTTCACATGTCCCCCTCCCTATGTCCACCATGCCTTCCTTTCTTTCCTTTCTCAACAATATTTCATGTAGCCCGGATTCCCAATCTGTGGTTAGGTATGGAAGCCTTACAGATGGGTGGTCTTCCCCATCCCCTCATTAACTCTTGAGGATGTCTTCCCACCTACCAACCTGACTGATATTCATTCTTGGGTCAAAGGGTTTTTTCTGATCCTGAGAAATTAAATCCATCAAAGTACTGGTTTGGTGGAGGTTAACACAACTATTCTTGGTCCCCTCCACCATCTCTTTCATAGCATTCATGTTCTCTCTTAGTACATTCCCTTTCCAACAATCATGCAACACTTATCCATTTTCTATTAAAATAACATAATTTACATTCATCAACCTTTTATACAAAGGTGCATCAAATCAAACATTCACACATTTGAGTTTTCCATAGTTTCTTGGCCAATATAGTTATATTTACAAACTGGGGGAAACATGGTGTTATACCCCCTGTGATGCATCCACAAATATATGATATTCACTGCTTCTTTATTATTCTTCATCAAGGTTCTACGCTGTGCGCATTACATAATAAGTTGGTGGGGCTGACAAAGTTGCACCAATCTCCACAACTTGCGACCTTACCCTCAATTAAATGCATATCTCTCAAAACTGACTCATCTCCAAAACTAGCTCCACAACTCTCAACCAAAAACAACTCTAAAAAACCAGGTCAATCAAGTTATTCTCGCGCACTTACTCAACTATCATGACATAGATAATATTATCTCCTCAGATATTACAATACATATTTATACTACCAAAATGGGTTAAAACCATTACAACAAGGATGCAAAACCCTAACCCTAAGTGGATTAGGTTTTTCCACTTTCCAATTTCCTGCGTGCAGCTGGTCTACGATCCAACCATTTCCTCGTCACCTTCATGCTTCCTCGCATTTCTTTCCCTTGATCTCCGGAACACACTCCTTTTCTAGTCCCTTTCTCAACTGCTTTATTGATTGTTGTGCATTTCCCCAAAATGGTCTGCACCAATAGGCCCCCAACACTTACCCGTGGCTCGTCCCGAGACACTCAGGAAGTGTTTGCATCTTGTACTGACTTCTCCAACGCATGTAATTTTCCTTCAATATCTTCAACTTGAGTGTTTATATGTGCGCTCCTCTCTACTACAGACTCCAGAATCCATGCAATGATATGCTCCTTCACTAAATCTTCAGTCTCCAAGCTAATTTTTCCAATCTGCCCATTAGGTGTATCAATCTCATTCAAAATCTGATCTGCACCTTCCTGTAGTGGCTCCAATTTATCCTGCCTTGATTGCTTCTTTGCCTATATTCTCTTCATCTCTGTTTTCAAATTCTTCAATTCACGCGCACTCTTCAACCTATCTGATATGTTCATTTCTTTCTGCCTTTACTTGAGTTCCTGCACTGCAATATTTACTCCTTCTTCCTTCTGTTTTAGCTGCTGCAGTTTCTCATCCTCTTGTAGATTAGTCCATAATTACGTGCTCTTGTCATATAACTCTGTGATTTCCTTGATGTTCTACGTGATACTCTCCTTGTGGCCTATCACCTCCTGCTCCCTTTGTGATTTGACCTTTGGTGGAGTGCTTGGTTGCGGGAGTGCCATCAAATCTATGATGTGGCTTCTATAGTTCTCCATTGTCTATGCTATTTTCTCGATCTTCTCTTATGTTTGTATATTTCCTTCCTCTACGCTGTGAATAATCATCTTAAACACTTCTTCTATACGCTGCTCTATCTGGTCCATGTGCTTCTTTATTTCCTTGTTGTCAAACTATAGTTGGTTGAGTGTTATCTTCAGTGTATCATTTACTTGCTTTACCAATTGTAAATTTGTCGCATCTGCGCGAGCCCATGATTGAATCTCCTGTGCAAAAATGACTTGTAGTTTATACAATGCTTTTGTTGGGATCTCGAGAAGCACCAAGTCCAAGTGATATATTTATTTCAACTTCTTCTGCGCTATCTCCTCATCAATCTGCAACATGTCCTAAGTTATACAAAATTTTTCATTCCCTAATGCTACAATCTAGACCGTCTCCTGCACTAGAACTGTTGTTTGTTGAGTAGTCTGTTGGGGTTGTGCCCATTCCTTTTGTTGCGCTGTGTTCAATTGCAGTTGTGCCAATGTCTCCTTAAAATTTGTCATCTTCTTAATGATCTCTTCCCTTTTCTTCTCAACATCGTCCCACGACTTTGCTACGTGGTCCTATACCTTCTCTGCGACCATCTCCACATCATCCTTTGTTAATGTTACTTCAAGGACGCTTTTGTGTGCCTTCATATTCTGTCGTTTCCTCATGTCTACAATACTTCCCTCTTCATGGGTAGTGTCTCTTTCTGCTCTGATGTACCTAGGATGTCCATGTCTGGTAGAATCCATCCTCCTAGTTCCTCATGCATAGGAACACTCACATCCTTCTATGCTCCTCCATTAGTGTCCTTCTTCCCTCCTCCATTTCTTACTTCTGCGTGATCCTTCTCCTGAGTGGAAGGCTTCAGAATGGGGTTCTTCTGCCTTGGATTCTTAACTGTTGTGCTCCCCCCTTTTTCCTTCATGCGCTCTGCTGCCTTTCTTGTATTCGCTTCCGAGCTATTTGTCTTCTCCGATGAACCAACTTCTACTTGCTGCTTACCTTTTGATCCCTTCTTGGAATCTATTGGTACCCTCCATGCTTCAGGCCAATGTTTCATGGCCCATTGTACCTCTTCTATTTTTACATAGTATCTTAGTTGTAACCATTCCTTTGTGGGATCCCTTTTTGCCTTGATCCACATATTGTGTCTCGACACCTTAAAATATGCTATTCCTTGATGCTCTTCCACCACTTCTGGTGGTACCCTCCATGTGTTGGCTATATTTTCCCTCATCTTGTCAAAATACATGGTAAATATGCTGAATTTTCCTTCCTTTCTTTTGCAGTTGAAGTGTGCCTTAATGTCGTATACGTTGTTGCATGACACTTTTATGGCCTTAGGTAAAAGCTGTTGTATTTGGTTTCTTCCCAACCCACCAAATCTATGAGTATGATCAACCATGCATAATGGAACTCTATTCCCAAATCTTGTGCATCCTTGCAGTCATCCATAAATAAGTTCAGTAAGTATGGGATTTAGCCGAGTACAATCCTCTTCGCACACCGTGCGACTGCTGCTATAACTCCTGTAGGTGCTTCTTCCTTACAACATTTCCTTAGAAGTTTGCAAGCCATTATCTTCGTTTCCAACCTCGTCGCTGGTTCACTGATTGTATTGATTATGATTCCACGTGACCCTCTCTCCGTGCCATATGTCTTCTTCATTTCCTCTACATGGATTTCTCCTTTGTCCTGTCATCTAAATATTGCACTGGATTTTCTCTATCTATTGGCAGACCTGCAATTTTTTCAATTAGATCTACATTTATGAATAATGGCATGTCCATCCATAGAATTCCTCCATGAACCAAGGCCACAGGTTGTTTCACACAATTGTTCACATATTTTCCCCTCCCAAAATGAGGGATTTCTAACAAGTTCATTATCCCTGTGTTATACAACCTTACTATCCACTGCTTTGGTTCCAAAATTGGAACTCCTGACGAACTTTTTCCTTTGCTCTCCATATAAAATTGTGGCGCAAACTCATGGAACTTGTCCCTATCTGATACATCATGGTATGAATACCTCCGTTTTTCAACACATCCTAATATATGAATAAGGATCGTGACTCCTTCATGTATGCGCGATAGTGCCGATGTTTCTTCCGTCCGTTTGCGTGGTGATATTTGTACTAGTTGTTTTCGCTTTGTTTTTTTGTCCATGTCGACGACCTTGATTCTTGGTGCACATCTTCTTCTTCTTCTACGTCAAAATTTTGTTGACCTGTGACATCCTCCACCTGTACTTGTTCTTCTTTTTGCTACGTTGATTCTACAACAAGTTTCTGTGCTTCTTCGACATGTGCCCTAGGCTCATTTGATTATGTTCTCTCATCGTCTTCCCTGTTCATTTTATTTAGTGCTCCCAAACCCAACTGTCGTGTAGTGTTCTGTGACCGGGTTTTGTTCTTCGACCCTCAGTTCCAAATCCATTTGATCAGTCACTGGTTCGTAATCTTCGACAATGGTTGGACTAACTAGTTCAATAAAAGGTGATGGGATTGCATCAACATCGAAGACTCCTTCTGGCTAAATATGGTTTGATGCTTCTACGGTTTCTTTCTCCTGCAAAGATCTTGTGGCACTTCTCGTTTTTCTTGCAGTTTGACTGGGAGATCCAACCTTTGGTGGTGCTATTATTCTAACTTCTACTCAAGTTGCTTCTAAATCCTCACTGAATCCCCTCAAAATCTCCTCGACAACACCTGTTCACACCAAGTTTTCTCTCCTTAGCTCTCGTTTTCTCAATAACACAATGAGTCTTCCCTTGCAAGTTTTTTACTTTATAATTCCTGTCATAAATGCTCTGCCATGCTTGTACTTTTCCACTCATCGCCTTTTTCCTTTTTTCGACTGTTTTTTGTCCCGTCGTGCTGCGTTTTTTGTCTATTCACATTTCTCTGGCGTGCAGTATATTCTTTTTCTGTCACACCACCTACTTCATCTTTTTGTATTTTTATTCTTTTTCCAGTTTTTTCTTCCTTTTTCTTCTTTTATTCATTTTTTTCTTTCCTTTTTCTTCTTTTAAATCCTACTATATATACTATTTACAACTCTACTTTTGTATTTTGCAGCTACTAAGGGTTACTAAGTTGACTGTCCCTATACAGTTTTAGTCGACTTCCACTCACCAATCCTTGAATCTTCTTTCCTGCTAAATCTTGTAGCTGGACAACACCTCCATCCATGACAAACTTTATCTCATATGGCCCTAGCCAATGCATTCTAAATTTCCCTGGGTGCTGCAAATATTTACTGTCATAGAGGAGAACCAAATATCCTTCCTTAAAATTTTTCTTCTTGATATTTCTATCATGCCAAGATTTAATCTTTTCTTTTTGTACCTCCTGATGGAAACCAACCATAATCCTTTCTTCTTCTAATTCCATGAGTTATGCCAATATTTCTTGAGATGCGCCTCTTTATGTCATGTTTTGTAATGGCTGCAATGTACATACTAGGTATCAAATACTCCAAAGGGACTAGTGCTTCCTATCCATACACTAATATGAAAGGTGTCTTCCTTCTAAGCTTCTTTCATGTAGTTCTATAAGCCCATAATATTGTTGGTATCTTCAAATCCCAATCATCCCTGTTTACATTACAAATCTTTGTTAAGGTATTCTCCAAAATCTTGTTAAATGCTTCCATTGTTCCATTATCTTAAGGATGGTAAGAAGTGATCTTCTAATGATGTATCTCAGATTATTTAGTCATTTCCTGGATAATACTATTGATAAAATGATTCCCCTTATCACTCATCAGAATTCTAGGACATACAAACCTTGTAATCACTTTTTCAAACAAGAAGTGCGCTACAATCCCTACACTGCAATCTTTTACTGCTACTTCTTCAACCCATCTGGTTAAATATTTTGTCGCTATAATGATATACCTTGCTCCTGATCTCCTAGCTGGTAGATTGATTGGTCCTACAAAATCTACTTCCCATTTATCAAACACTTTCAAAGTTACTTGAGGTCTCAGTGGCATCTCATCCCTCTTGGATGGATTTACTACCCTCTGATAGACATCACATTCTCACAACACTCCTTTGCATCCTTATAAACTATTGGCCACCAAAGTCCCATGTGCAATATCTTCTGTGCAATATCCTTCCCTACATAGTGCCATCCAACTATTCCTTCATCTGCTTCTACTAAAATGACAGACCGCTCATTTTCCATGACACATCTCCTTAGAATATTATCTGCTCCTAATTTATACAAGTGCCCTGCAATAAGTTGGTATTCTGCAACTCTCACCACCAAATTCTTCTGTGCAGTATTATATTCCTTTGGGGAAAATCTTGTACTCAAAAATTCAATAATGTCAACAAAATATTCATCAACAATTTGAACTGAAAAGAGTTGTGCATCATGAAAATTTCCCTCCAAGCTACTTGGTTCCTCTCCATTAGTTGTTTGGACAGATGATCTGGCCCTGCATTCAATTTTCTAGGCTTCACAACTACTTCAAAATCAAACTCTTGAAATGACAACAACCATCTACATATTCTCCCCGCCAACACTGGCTTATTGACCAGGTATATAAGAACAGAGTGATCTGTAAACATCTTGAAATGTTGGCCTAACAAATAATGTCTGAACTTCTACAATGCATACACCACATCGAAACCTTCTCTTTCTGTTGTATTGTAATTATGTTCTGAATATGATAGTTTCCTTCTTGCAAATGCTATTGGGTGATATATATCACCTTCTCCTGGATTTGTTAATACTGCTCCAAGTGCTATTGAAGATGCATCTACATGAACATGGAACTCCTTTGACCAATTTGGAAACACCAGAATTGGTGTTGTTACCATTTTCTCCTTCAAGATGTCCAAACTCTGTTGACACTCATCATTCCACTGATACTTAATGTCCTTCTTCAACAATTTCTCCATGGGTGCAATAATCTGTGCATATCCCCTTATGAAATTCCTGTGGTAGCCTGTATGTTTTTTAACTAGTGCACTGACTTAGGTGGTGGTAAGTTAAAAATGACAACAAACTTTGCAGGATCTACCAATAGACCCTGTTTACACACCACATTTCCTAGAAAAATTCCAAATGGTGCGTTGAATATACATTTCTTAATGTTCAAGGAAATTTGGCACCGTCTACACCTGTCTAACATCAACCTTAACTCTTCAACATGATCCTTCAATAAACTAAATACTGTCCAATCATCCAAATAAAATTCCAAAAACTTATGAATACAATCCTCAAATGCAGCTACCACTACCCTTGAAAAAACAATAGGGGTATTCTTTAACCCAAAAGGCATCACTGTGTACTAATATGACCCCCATTCTATAGCAAATGTAGTCTTCTGTCGATCCCATGGTGCTATTCTAATCTAGTGATATCCTGAAAATTCATTAGTAAATGAATATGCTTCTTGACCTCCTACATTCTCCAATACTTCATCTATACATGGAGTAGGGAAGGGGTCATGTAGACATGCATAATTCAACATCCTTAAGTCTACACAGTTCCTTATTCCCCCTTGCTTCTTTTCCTGTACTACCATAGGGATAATCCACTCAGATTCCTCCATAGGTTCTATTACACCAACTTCTAACATTTTATCAATCTCTTCCTTCACTTTCTGCTTATACACTAGATTCAACCTGTATGGTCTCTATCTTATTGGTATGGCATCTGTCTTCAAAGGAATATTCATTTCTCCAAGTTCTCCTGCTACCCCTTTCATCTATGAAAATAGGTGACTATACTCATGCAATAACTCTGTTATTCTTTTTACTGTCCGGTTATCCCAATAGTCCCTAATACTTGCAATTTTTGGATTCTATTTTGTTCCAATATTTACCTTCTTTATCTTTAGTGGTGTGAAATAATCTTATAATTGTAACTCTGGACCTTCTACTTCTCTCTCCCCTTCAAATTCTTTAATTTGAATATCGTGTGGGTTTTCTTCTATTGGATCATCTTTTGCGACGTGATAGAAATGTAGAAACTGTCTGATTGTCTGTCTCTTCTCGTTCTGACAAGCTATTATAATTCAATTTTAGGTTCTTCAAATATTCTCTCTTTCACCAAGTTCAATGTTGTATCTATCTCTGGATTCTCATGCTCAAATGAAAATGTGATCACAAAATTCTGTTGCAACTCTTCCCAATTTACAATTTCTCTGTTCAGTTCCAATTTTGTATATCGATTCCTTGGGATTCCTTCCAATGTATGAATAAATTGATGTGGCCACTCCTCTGGTGGTACCAATATCCATTGGGTTATACATTTGTTTTCATGTTATCTGGAATGTCCAATTCCATCATGTTCTCCATATATTTCTTCTCTTGCTTTGCGCCAAATATGATGCACAGTAACCTCTTTCATTGATACCAATTCAAAATCTTCTCCTTATGAGTACCCCACCAACGTGCAGGTGTAGCTTTCAAAGAAATATCTAATACTGGTAACCTATGACTTTCAAAAACTTCTAACTCAAATTTTGTTAAAAATTCTTCTAAATCATTTTGACCATAAAAAGTAGGAGGTTCTCTTACCTCTGTACCAACCCATCTTAGTGTGCACATCATCCTTGCACATCTTCTGGTAGATAACTCATGTAGGCGCTGTTTCCAATTCTCCAGTCTTGTGTTAGAGTCCAAAGCACAATAACTAATGCTTCTCCAGCTAAGCATTCCATCTGTTGTTGGGTTAACATAATATTTCTCTCGCGCGGTAGTTCTATACAACTGGTTTATGTCTCTTGTGATTAAATTTTCTATTGCAGGTTCAACATATCTTCCTCCTTATGAAGGATCTAATGGCGCAATGAATCTATATTCTCCCGGTTCAAAGATTATTTTCCTAGTCTTCAAGTTGATGATAGCATGATTGTCAAATTCCCAATCTAGTCGCAACAATGTTGGATATGGTGTAGTGTTATCTACTATATCAATCACCTCAAAGTCTGCCATAGTGCACACACCATATAAATCTATTGGTATGCATTTCAATCTACCAATTGGTACCACTCTATGTTGATCTTCTAGCTTCAACTGTACATGTGAATATCCCAATGTAGGTTCCCCCATGGATTCCCATGTCTTCTTAGGCAGAACATTTACTTCAGACCCCAAGTCTAGTATAATGTCCCCCAAGTTAAAATATCCAATATTTGCATTCAATTTGAACTCCCTACTTGTTCTCCTCTTCTTACGGACTTGATTGACTATCTTCTATTCTAATTTCATCTCTTCTCCAAAATTTCACTTTTTTAACAGACTCTGTAATACTTGTAGAGAGGTTTTATCATTCAACAACTTCACACAAGACCCCAAAAAGTTTATAAGATTACTTACTTTTTCTGAAGTCTGATCTCTACTGGTCTGATCAAACAAATGAGGCATGTCATATACTGGTGCATCATCTACTGGCTTTGTACCTGAAGTAGAAGAAATATTCTCCTTGAAAATCTCTTGTCTGGCCTCCTTTAATGTCTCATTTTCTTCGCGCACATCAAAATACTGTTGGGGTGTTGTATTCTTTCTGACCCACAGGTGCTATTCTTTGTTCTTCTTTGTTGCATCTGCTCTTGTATTGGCTACACCTCTAGTAACTATATTGATCTTATTCCCATCCTCTTCTCTGGTTTCCACAACAATCCATTGAACATTCTGATTGTTCTGGTTCCTTTTTTCTTGTATCTTTTTCAACAGTGTTGGACATTCTTTTGTATCATGATCTGCTGTGCGACAATACATGCATGTTGCTAGTGGCTGTGGACAATCCCTTGTATAATGTCCATATTTTTGACAATTGTGACATGTTACTGGTCCTCTACCTCCTCCAAATCCTCTTCCTCCACGACCTCCTCTGTTTCCTTGATTTTCTGCGCATGGTGTATTACAGTGTTGTGCCTGATTGTATTGCGACTGTGCATTATTATACTGAGGTGGCACTGTAAACTGCCGTGTGAAATTATACTGCAGTTTCACTGCGAACTACAATGCGTTATTATACTGCGGTTGCGCTGTAAACTGTTGTGCAGGTTGTCCTATCATTAGTTCAACATGCACCCTATAAGTATCTGAATTCCCTTCCTTCATTATTTAAAAGGTTCTACAATCCTTGTCTTCATGTCCCATAGAGTTGCAAAAATTGCAAAATGTTCTCTTGGGTACTGTTTGATACTTTTTCATCATGTGACAATGATAAGGATCATGTTCATGTGTTCTACATATTTCACACCATGGCCCTCCCGTGGGTAAGGGATTTGGCATCCCTGCCCCCATGCACTGTGCAAATGTTGGGCACTCACTCTTATGATGTCGAGGATCAGAAAGTAGGATGT
>SNQJ01S0183688.1:26093-40905 GCA_010110895.2 Picea sitchensis | reverse complement strand
GGGGGGGGTGTTGGAGTTACTTCACACACACCTAGGATTTATTTTTCCTAAATTTTTTCCTTGTTTCTTAGTCATATCTATTCATTATCCAGTCTCCTATATTTTAGTGGAGAATATTCCACCTGGAGAATATTCTCTTTCAGTTGACACTTCAGGTTAACTAGTTGAGTTGAGTTTAGATGCTGCATTGATTTTGTCACCATGCAACATTGGGATCATCACTAGCTAATGCGCACTTTCCTTGGGATCATCACCAGAATCACGCATTACTCTTGATTCCATGATCTACTCCTCACTACTCTTTTTTCAATCAGTTAATTGAAGACTAGTTGATTAGTTAACTCATCTAGGTGGTAGTTCACTCCCGTAACTGCTTGAGAAACTAGACTAGGTGGCAATTCACTACCGTAACTAATTGTGTGTGTCCAGATCACTCTAGACCACCACTATGGATCATTAGTTACTCATGTATCCTATATATATTGTAAATTATTCACTCTTTGAGTGTGGAAAATGGTTAATGAGAATTCTTTCATTCTTTCTCTCCTTCTTTCTCAAATTCTCTCTGCAAATGTGTGTATTATTGTTTAGCTAGATCTATTCTCTGCAGGTTCAACACATTTACAACTTGAAATGATCCTATAATGTGTGGTTCAAATTTATAGCATGAATATTGGCTACATGAGGGACACCTTGTTGAAGTTGTTGTTAGTAGTTTGTTTTGCAAGATAAAAACCCATAAACCTATCATCTTTTTGACCTTATATCTTCCATTTTTTCCATATTTTCCACCTTTCCTAGCATAATAAAGACCATCCAAGGAATATTTAGGTAAATCTTTATTTTATTTTTAACTTTCCAAAATCAACATTTTGAAATAGTTAAATTAGGATTTTATTAGTTTTTACCAGAAAAATTCAGTTCTTGTGATTCCTCGTTCATCGATATATGTGCAGTTTTAGTTGGGAGAAACCAAAACTTGGGTTTTGTTCCTTACCTTCATGGCATGGATCCTGTCCTCCTGGATGCATTAGATCAGTCTAGAAACATTCCAGTCAATGCACGGTCAACTTCGGTACCATGTATCAAATTTTTAAGAAACAAAATCAACAATTTGATTTTTCTCATAAAATTATGGATCTTCAGTAAATCAAGGATGAATTAATGTTTTTTGGATCTTATTAGTTGTTCCATTACTCCAAAGAACATTTTTAGGATTATGGTTACATTTTCTATTGTATA
Organism: Picea sitchensis; assembly: GCA_010110895.2. Lineage (NCBI taxonomy): Eukaryota > Viridiplantae > Streptophyta > Pinopsida > Pinales > Pinaceae > Picea > Picea sitchensis. The sequence continues at coordinate 39,663 of SNQJ01S0183688.1, read as the reverse complement.
AATAAGTTGGATTTTCAAGCTTTTGGAGGACTTGAATTTTGTAGACAAACTCTTTGAAAACTCATCTTTGTAATGTATTTTACGATTAATATAGAATTTTTTATATTTAAAAACTAGTCTCTTTCCTTTCCTGTACATGCATCAGGCCTATAGGCCCCCCTTGTCTTGATACATGTCACTTTGTATTTTGTTGTGTATAAGTGTGATTTATACATCTTCTTCATTGTAATTACTTTGTTTTATTTTTGTCCCCACTCTCCTTTCCATCCAATATTGTATCCCACAATGTTCTCTCCCTTCTATCCAACCCCATCACCCATAATGGCCTTTATCCCTTCTACTTCTCTACCCACACCTGACAAGTACTGCATTTTTCATAAGACCACTTCTCACAACATCGAGAATTGTTGTTCCCTACATCATTCACACATCGTTAAGAACTTGTTCATTGATCCCCATCCAAATCCTCTTCAAACACCAATTAATGTGGCCAACTCTAATCCTCACTATGTGCTTATGGTGCACAATTACACTCTTTTCAAGCAAGGGTTCCTCTTCACTCATGATTCTCAAGTGAAGGATCACATGGGTTAAATTGATCCTAGACAATGGGAGTCAAAATAATTTAGTCTCATATGATTTAGTGAAGGCATTGGCCTCCCTTTCMAYTCCTCACCCACATCCATATATTCTAGGTTGAGTCATTGATGGTGWTGGMAAATTGTTGGTAATAGAAACCTTTGTTGTCACATTTTCTATTGGTCCACKTTTYCTCGATATATTGGTCTACCATGTCACTCCACTTGAATGTGTAAAGTTAATTCTAGGCACACCCTAGCACCATGATTGTTTTTCCCAATATGATATCCACACCAATTGATACACCATCACTAAGGAATGTTTTCCTTATTGTTTGCATTTAGCTACCACTTCTATAGAGGAAAATATCTCCGGTGATTTTTTTTTCTAGTAATTCACTCTCATTAAATGCCTTCATATTTAAATTATTTGTGAAGACAAACCAGATAGAATGACTCATATGTCAATGTCCCTTAACCCCCTACTTAAGTATTATCAATATGTTTCAGAAGAACCACATTTTTTCTCCCACACACAACACATTCAACATGAAATCAAGCTAATACCGAGGGTTTCCCTTACCATCTCACCCTCCTATTGTCTTTCCCCTACTAAAAGAACATATATTGACAAACAAATTTAGGGTTTTCTAACTATAGGCAAGATTCAACCCAACTCCTCTCCATGTGGCTCATTAGCCTTTTGAAGGCACAAAAGGGACTATGCTTGGACTAGAACTTGGTCATGGAATATTAAGCTCTTATTAAGGTCACTGTCAAGAACATATATCATTTTCTAGATTAGTGCTCCAGAGATTGTTATTTTACCAAACTAGATTTAAGACCAGGCTACTATCAAGTGTACATGAGGGAATGTGATGCTAAAAAATAGTGTTCAAAGAAAAATTCAATCTCTATGAGTGGTTGGTTATGCCCTTTGGGCTCACGATCTCTGTAGCAATTTTTATGAGACTAATCAGTGGTTTGTTCCACTCTCATCTTGGATGATTTGTAATTATATACCTTAATGAAATTTTAATCTTTAGCCAAAGTTGGAAGGAGCATATACAACATATCCAGCAAATGTTGAAGATTTTATGTACCAATAAACTTCAAGTNCATATTGTGGTTTTTTTGTCTTAGCTGCCAGTATTCAAGTGGATCCTGTAATTTTTAAACATGTGAAGTAAAGCAATGCATATATATTCTAAGCAAAATATAAAGTAATCAATGGCTCATACTCATAATACACAGATATTTATGGTATAAACCCTTAACCAATAGAAAAACATCCATCCTTGGTGTCGCACCTCTCAACTCTTCATTGTATTAATTTCACCATTCACAATACAATATATACAAATTTTAGGTATTTTGCAGCTACTAAAACCCTAATCCCTTAATCCAAGATTAATTTATAAAACCACTAAAAATAGAGAAAAACACTAAAATAGAAAAAAAACCCATCGGCTATGGACTAGCACCTGCAGCCGAATGCTCCACGCTAAGAATATAACACCTACCCAACATTCTCCCACTTGTTGTTTTCTTTGCATACAGGGGGGCATAGGATTACATAGTCAACAATCTATGGTAGAAATTATTATTGTTTCTCTACACCAGGAGAACTTCTTGGAGCTCATCAACTTTGTCAATGAATCTGCAACATTCTTCAAAGTTTCAACCTTCTCCAACAACACCTTCTTGTCTTCAACCATGTCTCTCATAGAGTGATACTAAACATCAATATGCTTTGTATTTGAATGATAAGTTGGGTTCTTTGCTAGGAAGATTGCACTATGAATATCACAATATAACCTTACTACTTGTTGTACCAACCCAATACCTGAACACAATCTGTGTAACCATACTAATTCCTTTCTTGCATGAGTGATCTCCATGTATTCAACTTCTGTAGTTGAGAGTTGCAATACAACATGTATTTTTCTCATCCAATTGATTTCTCCTCCACACATCCACATCTTTTGTGATCCATATCTCAAGCCCAGTCTGTGTCAACAAACCCATGTATGTCCAACACTTTGTCCAATCCTGGTCTTCCTTGGTATCACAATCCATAACTATAAGTGCCACTTAAATATCTAAAAACCATTTTTACTGTTGTTCAATGCTCCTTCCCTGATTTTGACATATACCTACTCAAAACTCCCATTGCATGTGCAATGTCCGATCTAGTATAGACCATTGGATGCATCAAAATGCCAACTACACTAGCATATGGAACATGGGACATGTCCTCTTCCTCTTCCTATGTCTTGGGAGACCGATCTGCAGATAAATTTACACCTACAAGAATAGGAACCTTGATCAATTTACTTGCCTATATATTAAACCTCTGTAATATTGTCTCAACATATTTTCTCTGATTCAACCAAAGTTTCATGTTTGCACGATCTCTTTTAATCTCCATTCCTAGAATAAATTTAGCATCCCCAAGATCCTTCATGTCAAATTTGGAGGATAGTTTTGACTTCACCTCCTTGATTACATCCATGTTGTTTCCTACCAACAACATGTCATCAACATACAACACTACATACATGAATTGATTACCAACTTTATTGGAATATATGCAGTGATCATTCCTACTTCTCACAAATCCTAGTCCAAGGATATATGTGTCAAAATTTTGGTACCATAGCCTAGGTGATTTCTTCAGACCATATAGTGACTTATTTATCTTACATACCAACTCTTTATTTCCCTTCATTGCAAATCCTTTTGGCTGCTTCATGTAGATTTCTTCTTCCAGATACCCATGTAGGAATGTTTCCTTCACATCCATATGTTCTAATTCAAAATTAAAAGCAAAAACAACAGATACAAGAAATCTAATAGAAGTTAACTTGGAAATAGGAGAAAAAATTTCACCAAAGTGTTGGTGTCCAGGTATGAACGATTTATTCACCCTTTTCCTACATTAATTTATCAATCTGAGTGCGTATCCTTTCAAGGAAACGTGCAAGGTATATGCAGGGGCAAGAGTACAATTCGTTCTGACCAAGGGTTCACGATTAAGATTCAAAACATTACTGTCAATTGGATTAACTACAACTTCTGAAAAGTACTCATAAGAATCACACACTGTAACAGTAAGCATAAACTAATAAATAACACTGTAACAACAAGCATAAACTGATAAATAACACACTATAACAACAAGCATAAACTAATAAATAACACACTGTAACAACAAGCATAAATTGATAAATAACACACACAGGAAGATGCAGCACCTGATCAGAAGAGCGGGCCCAACTCTCTGATCAGGGCTGCATTGGTCACAGCGAAGATGAAGACAACAAAATAGATAGTGTTTTATAAATCTGAAAAAGGTTATTACAATCTCAATGGGGACATCCCTAGTTACAAGAATAAACTATCTTTTATACATCAAAAGGGAGAACAACCTCTTTCCCCAAAACATGGTAATTGTATCCCCAACAATATACATTAGTTGGAATGGCACCAGTACCAGATGGACAGGATCAACGAAATTCCCAAGATGGTTCAGGGATCTGTGACTCCAGCTGTGCGGCCTCTTTATGGCTTGGTTGTTGATGCGAAGAGCGTATCTGATGTGGGATGAAGCCCTGGTCCTATTCTCTAGAAGTTGCAGTCAAACATTCATTTTAGTGCTGTGAATAAGCAAAACTCCGTGACTTTACTTCATTAATAAAATATTCCAATAGACAAGGTAGGGGTATTTACCTCATAGGTTTAGCATAGTAAACATAGGTAAATAAGTGCAAAAAGGTCAAAAAGGTAATGGAAATGTAGCATAAAGATAGTCCGATTTGGTGCCCAACATGTCCCCCCAACTGGCCTTCTGCATGCCCTCATGCAGTTCGCCGCCTCCACAGGTCTGGATCTTGCTAACTGTTGGCTTCCTGAAAATGGGGGAGATCATATTCTTTGGCCATCTCTGTCCCTGGAACTTTAAAACCATCTGAAAGGTGGACTTCTTCCCACCAATCTTCTGGGACGATATACGCTGGAGTGTAATCTTCTACTGGCAAACAAATAGTTGGAAACTGAAACCAGAGTCCCATCCATAGGACCCCGTTTGTTCGAACACATGCCACATATCTGGGCATCCTGGGGAGCACTCGTGCAAAATTTGGTGCTCCAAAAGGTTCCCTGTTCCGGACAGCTGTAGGTGTCATCATCCACCTTTTCTGACAGCAATCAAGGGCCTCTTCATGAAATGTGACTNNNATCATTCTGTCTCTATTCGCTTCAATTCCCAAAAAGGTGTTGTGTTTATTGAACATGGTGACTGACCTCTCAGGTTATCCTCTTACCATAAACGACTTTGTAACCTGATTAGATTCAAATGTGTTAAAATCCTTATGCCATCTGATCTGGTTGAAAGTGTAAGAAGTGAGGGCCCTTAAATGAATGTCTCCCACATACGGGACCAGATTGAAGTCTCTGTCTAGGCGGAGCAGATATCCATGCAGGTAAAATTCACACATCAAATGTTGAGTTGGCATGTCGTGGTGCCTCATTATTCAAAGGAATTGTAAAGCATTTTCTATTTTATAACTAATCTCATTTTTTATGCTCTCCATGCAGAATAGAAGAAAACGTTCATGTAAGAATAAAAAATAACAAGAAGCAGGGAGGCAACATGCCATCACCTCTTGCACCAAATTAAACATCTTCTCTTTATCCGTTTTCAGCTCTGCCACTTGCTTTTCCAGCTGCTCCATCTTGAGCTACTGCTTTGCATGCCTTAATCTCATGATGTCTATATGCTCCACATATTCAAAAATAGTTGTGGAGGCTCGTTCCTGAGTTCTTCTGATCTCGTTTTGATACTGAGCCGCAGTAGATTTCCAAGTCTGCACTTTGACCGTTAAGGCATGCTCACAGTCTTCAAACAATCACTCGACCGGGTCTGTTTGAGTAGCAGTAGAGGTTATGGTTGTCTGGTCTGTCTGAGTCTCCGTTTCTACTCCTATGGCCTTGGACTTTCTAGCTTGCTGCTTGTATTTCTTCATCCGCTGCTGCATTTTGTGTACCTGTTTCCTTAGTTTCCTGACCTCCATCTTAGCCGCATTGTCTCCTTAAATTGTAGATGATGTTTTTGTTTGACTGGGAGTCTTACGACCTTCTTTCCTGGCTCTTCCATTAGTTCATTCTCCAGGAATGCTTTGCTTGGTCCCTCCTCTTCGCCTACAACTATTTCCTCTTGTTGCGTACTCACCGCGACCAGTGGTGCCCTTGTGAGATGCTCTCCTACTAATTTGCCTGTTTGAGTATCATCCACCCCACACAGTTGTGGATTTTTTGATAGAATTGGAGGAATGGCGAGATCTTCTTCTGTACACTTAAGGGAATGAGTTCACCTTGCTCCTCTTGGAATAAAGGAGAAAAATGAGAACTGACAGGGATCTTCAATATTCAGTCCTGAGGTCGATGCTTTTTCTTATGGTTCGGCGCCAACCTCACTCCCTAGTTCTCCCAGCACTTCTTCCATGGGTTCTATGGTCGGGGTGGTCATGACCTCTTCTTCATTCTGGTTATCCTCCTCCATCGACTCCATGGTGACAGGAGGTCCTTATGGAGTACCCTCAGTTGCAATATCGACCAATTCACCCACTCCTGTCTATTGTGACCCCACTTCTGTGGTTGTCATGCTATCAAATTTCTCTGCTAGTTCCACATGCGAGGTTGGTTCTTGTGGGACAACCTCGGCCGTGGTACTAGTGGGCCTTTCTGTGTCAACTTCCACATATTCCATTGGTTCCATGGTTTTAGCTTGCTCTTGGGGAGCAACCTCTTCTTCAAATGCTTCAGCTTCCATCTCAGACTTTTTAGGTTCCTCTTGGTCAACATAGTCATCTTCTCCTGCATTTTCCTCCTCTCTGGCTTCTGGTTCATCTTCCTTAGCAACAACAGCGGCTTCTACTTCTTCCTCTATGGAATCCTGAAAAAATTCCCACGGGATTAGGATTTGTCTGATGGCATTCATTACTAACAGTTGATTCAGCCCATGGTGGGTGATGGTCACCAATACCTGTCATGACTCCTGAACCGAATGTGCCTTAGGTGAAGGCTTCTGAATAAGAAATAAGGCACATTCAGTGAGAAAGCCATTGCTTGGGGAAATCACAGGTGAGTTAGTATTCAAAGACGGTATTTGAATATGGTGGAGTATCTCCTTTTTCAAGTCATATATCTCATGACGAACTCTGCTACTTCCTTCCATGGATGCGACAATGAATTTTGGTCGTATCCTCGACCCTTCTGCACAATGCTTTCTCCTACCTGTAAAAAGGCTTCGGGAAACTCCATAAGGACAGACCTTCTTGAAAACCATCGTTGTCTGTTTTGAGGGAGTCCACTGACTTATGTGATGGCTTCCTATGTCATAGGAATTTCAATTACGTGGACCCGGGAGCTTCCTTCTCTCAAGTTGAGTGCGAATTCTGTCGCAATTTCTTCGTTCGACCCTTTCAACCTGTCAAAGTAAACATTACAGCCCGTGTTCTCAAAGACCTGCCATACCTCCTGATTGTTTCAAACTCTCGTTGTATCTTCAGGTTCATTCCACACTGATCATCCACCCATTGTTGCAGAGGTGGAGTCAGCACGACGAATGTAGTTAGCTGGTAGGGGAAAATGACAGGGCTCCAAACCGTTGGAAACTGAAATAACGTCATATCTCTTTTGGGGACAACGGATGAAACAACGCTGGTATGTTTGGAAATGCTGACAGATTGTGGTGGTACTATCAAAACTTTAATGCAGCGTGTTGGGGAGGTGACTGATTATGACTCTGCGTGTACGAGTACGCATTTCAACATATCAAGTTATGATTATGGAGTGCCAAAATCACTGGATTCTGTTTGGTGAGGATCGTGTGTCATAAATTATTTTTCGTGGTATGCCATCGTTTATTATGACGGTTCCCTCCCCAACTTAATTACAACCATCCACGACACGTTTTGATGTATTTTTTGGAATATTTTAATTAAATCCATAAAATTCGGCGAAGACGTACCTGGGGACCTACCTTATGGTGGAGCAGCAGAAAAATGTTTGATGGAGTAATGGAAACAGAGCGTAACGATAGAAAGGAGTAACAACAATAGTGAGTAACAACAACAACGGAGTAACGGCGACGACGGAGTAGCGGTAGTTGCGGAGTAGCGGTAGTTGCGGAGTAACAGCACCGGCGAAGTAACGACAGTTGTGGAGTAACAACATCGGTGAAGTAACGGTAGTTGCGGAGTAACAGCACCGGCGGAGTAACAGTAGTTGGGGAGTAACAACACTTAGTGAAGTAATCAGTACACATCAATGGAGTAACAACAACGTCTTAATAGCAGCACTGGTGGAGTAACAACGCCGAGTGTTACATTTCTCCTGGCCATATTCCTTTGTTATTCCTGCAAAAATACAAACAAGTAAGAAATAACATTTTTTTTTTTTTTAAGGCAAAGTGAGAGTGTCCTTCATTCCAACAATCATTAAATCGGATGAGTCAGAGAGGTGTTTGACAAAGGCATTTCTAGAGGCTGGAAGGTGGTATATTTTTAGATGGTGTCTGTTTACTAAGAACTATGTATGATTCTCATCTATTGTAATTAATCTAACCATCCCATTGTCGAACACTGCGTCCACTTGGTATGGCCCCATCCAGCGAGTGAAAAGCTTGCCTTTGAAATCCTTAAATCGGGAATCGTAAAGTAATGCCCAATCTCCCACATGAAACACCTTACTTTTGATGAATTTATCATGCCATTTCATTCTCTGTTGTTGAACAACAGTGGTCTTCTGGACAGCTACTATCCGAATCTTGTCCAACTCATTCAGTTGTTCCAGTCGGTGTTTCTATGCTTTTGATGGGTCTAGGACTACTTCTAGAGTTGTTCTAAGTGTACTGATCTCAAATTACACTGGAAACAAGGGGACTTTCCCATAGACTAATTCAAATTGTGAAAACCCAGTTGTGTTTCTCCATGTTGTTCTATATGCCCATAAAGCTTTTGGAAGTTTCTGTGCCCAGTCCCGGCAATGACTTGCTACTATCTTTGTCAAGATATTTTCTAATACCTTGTTTGTGCTTTCTACTTGTCCATTCGCCTGGGGGTGATAGGGGGTTGTCACTCTATGTTTGACTCCATATTTTTGCATAAGCTTTCCTATCATGTGAGATGTGAACTGTGATCCTCCATCCGACATAATTTCCCTTGGAGTACCGTATCGGGAAAAGATTTCTTCAAAAAGAAAGTATGCCACCACTTGTTTTGTTTCTCTTGTGACCGCTCTGTCTTCCACCCATTTAGTTACATAATCAGTGCAGACCAGGATGTAAGATTTCTGATGAGAAGGTGGGTTGAAGGGTCCAACAAAATCAATGGCCCATTTCTCAAACGGTTCAAGGACTATCTAGGATTGTAGAGGCATTTCGTCTGCTTTCCTAGGTTGTCCCATCTGTTGGCAACTATCACACCTTCGTACATAATCTCGGGCATCACAAAAGATGGAGGGCCAGTAATATCCCATTTGCAGCACTTTGTGACCTATTCTCTTATCTGCAAAATTTCCTCCACAGGGTCCATCATGTGCAGCCTTCAGTATCTCATAGATATTATATTCTACCACACAACACTGAATCTCTTGTTCAACTTCTGTATGGAAAAGATATCTTTCCATCCATGAATATCGAGTACTCTGGTGAATAATATTCCTTTGCTCCTTATATGACAGATGATGAGGTACCTTCCCTCAAGCAAGATAATTAGCAATATCTGCATACCATGGAGTGTTAGCAGCTACTGCAAAAAGATGTTCATTTGGAAAATTATCTTCAATTGGTGTATTCTTACCCTCATGTTCTATCCTAGATAAAAAATCTGCAACCACATTGTCCTTTCCTGGTTTATCTGCTATAGTAATATCAAATTCCTGTAGTAGCAAAAGCCATCTTGTGATACGACCAGGGGTAACATGTTTATTCATTAAATACCTGATAGTTGCATGATCAGTATGCACAAAGGTAGGATACCCAGTAATGTAGTGCCAGAATTTATTGATGGCGTAAATGACAGCAAGGAACTCTTTCTCAGTCACTGTGTAGTTTAATTCAGCAGGAGCCAAATTCTTACTAACGTAGTAAACTGAGTATGGCATTTTTTCCTCTTGTTATCCTAATACTTCACCAACCGTTGTTTGGGAAGCATCCGTATGAATATGGAAAGGTAATGCCCAGTCCGACCCTCTAAGGATCGGAGTGCTACATACCAATTCCTTGATTCTTGTAAAGGCTGCATCATAGTCCTCTGTCCACACAAAATCTGAATCTTTTGTTAGTAATTGAAAAAGTGGGTGTGCTACTTTAGCAAAATTTTCTATAAAACGCCTGTAATAACTAGCACAACCAATAAAGCTGCGTACCTGCGTGGGTGTTTTGGGTGTCGGGAAATGTTGAATTACCTTTGTCTTTGCTGGGTCCATCTAGATTCCTTCAGCTGAGACAAAATGTCCCAGAACAATACCCTCTTCCATCATCATATGGCATTTTTCCGTACTCAATGAGACACGCGCTTGTATACACCTTTCGAGAACTTTTTCTAAATTTTTCAGCCCTTCAAGAAATGAATCCCCATATGGAGTAAAGTCATCCACGTAGATTTCAACACTGTCATCTATCAAATCAGAGAAGATTCCGAAAATTTCCCTCTGGAACGTTGCAGGAGCATTACACAGGCCAAAAGGAAGGACCTGGTATGCGAATGTTCCCCAGGGGCATGTGAAAGTGGTTTTATCCTGATCTTCAGGAGTTATCTGGATCTGGTTATACCCACTAAACCCATCTAGAAAAGAAAAAAAAAATTGCCAGCCAATGTGTCCAGAACTTGATCAATAAATGGAAAAGGAAAATGATCTTTCTGCGTTGCCTTATTTAATTCTTGATAATCCATGCATATTCTCCATTTACCATTTTTCTTAGGGACCATTACTAATGGGGAGACCCATTGGCTATCTGAGATGGGGTAAATAAAATCTACGTCTAGTAATTTCTGAAGTTCTTCTTTCACAACATTTTTCAATGCGGGGTTCATTCTTCTCTGAGGTTGTCTCACAGGACGAAAATCCTCCTTAATGTATATATGATGGGTACATGAATTAGCAGGGATCCCTTTCATATCTGTATAATCCCAGGAGAAGGCCTCTTTGTGTTTCCAAAGGACATCCACGAGTTTCTTCTTCTGGGATTCTGACAGGGTTGGATTAATATTCAAGGTTTTTCCTGGTTCTAGTTCTACTGGGACACTTTCACTGGGTGCATCAATAGGTAGCTCCTCTGATCCTTCTGTTGTTTCAATTGTTTCCTGAGTCTCACAGCTTAGGATAGATTCTAGGAATTTTTTATTTGTTTCGGAAATGGAGCAAGAATCATCCAAAAAAGAGGTGATTACATCATCTTCCGATTCTATTTTCAACTGAAGGGCTTGTCCAATAGTGAGAACTGGCCTCAATTCCTCATTTTCTGTTTCAGACTCTTTCCTAGATAAAATTTTCTTGCTTCCTGCTGGTTTTATGGATGGGTTTGGTTCTACAGGTGGGTATAACACTAAGTTCTTAATGTTGTGCCCATTGGAAATAACCATGTGCCCCAATCGGCACCCAATGTAAGCATCTGCAGTAGCCATCCATGGTCTACCCAAAATCAAAGGATGGACGCCCACCGAAGATTGTGTCTATAAGACTAGGAAATCTATAGGATAGTGCCATGAATCTACTGAAATTGTTACATATTCCAACTTCCCTACAGGTTTGACTGTGGATCAGTCTGCCAATTCAAATACTATAGGTGTATGTTTCAAGTTACGAAGACCTAATGCATGCATGGTTTCAGTGGTGATAACATTGATGGTAGCACCCAGGGCTACCAAAACATTCGGAATCTGTACCCCATTAATTTGTATTGTCAGAATTGGGTTCCCCGGATCTCCATACTTTTCAGGCATTGACTTTCCCGTCATGAAATTTGATAATTTTCCCATAACATGAATGGTAAGGGGGTCTTTGGATCTCTTTGCAAGTTTCTTTGAACACTATTCCCTAGGAGTCTTTGCATATATTGGCACATCCTTCATAGCTTGTAACAAAGGAATTTTAACAAACAAGTTCTGCAATTCTCCTAATAAATCAAATTCAACTTAAGGGCTTGATTTACTTAAAGTTAGTCTCTCTGGGTAAGGTGGTTCAGATTGATGTTATTTTATTGGAGGTGCCTGGTTTCTATCAGTTTGTTTTGGCTATTTACTAATTGGTTCTGATTCCTTACCTTCACTATCAAATTGTTCAATGGTAACTAGAGGAGGTTGAACATTAATTGTTCGTCCTGATCGTAGATTCATTTCATACAACTCTGCAGTGGAAATGCTATATGAAGGTAGGTTAAGAATGTTAGTTTGATGAGCTCCCTTGCTATTAGGATTTGGATCAGGTTGGATTAGGAGCTGAGGACGGGTAGGTTGATTACCCAGAGGCACATTAGAGGGCAGTTGGAGTTTTTTCTATGGCATCGATTGAGGAAACTGCCTAGGAGGGGATCCTTGCCAAGTTGGAGCCCATGGGGAGCTTGAAGTGGCTTGAAAGTTCCACTACTACCACGGTGGAAACTGGTATTGTGGCCACATGGAAGGATAGGGCATGGACTGGGGATTCATATTAGAATTATTGAAATAATGAGATGGATATGAGTACATACCTTGATTTCCCATTGGTAGTCAAGGTTTCCATGGCTTTCTAGACCCCATGAGGTACAGTTGCTCCATGTCTCTCCCCGTTCCTTGAAATACTGCTTTCAGGCCTGGCAGGGAGGGGCATGAGCTTGTTGCATGATTTAACTCACAGACTGCACATTCCTCTATGGATATTAGTGGGCATTCCCTCTCTGGATGATTCTTTATACACATCGGGTAGAATATCGCCATAGTCTTGTCCAATTCCAACTGCTTCTGTTTTACTTGCAGCGTATCCATCTGTGTTGACAGGGTGCTGAGGATATCCATCCTCAGATTGTCTAGCAGGTTTCCGATTTCTGTGTTCGTAACACCTCCGCCAGACCCTTTTACTGAGAGAATTCCTTGTCTATTTCTTGCAATCCCCCTTAAGCATTGAATGCATAATTCACAGATACCTTTGAAGATTTCCTTAGAGATGTCTCATTTTCCCACAATATTCAATAGTTCCATTGAGTCCTCACGGAAAGATGGGAGGAGGATAATTTTTAGAATTTCCTTATCCAGGTTAGAGTGACCCGACCTCTGTAAGGTGTACTTGAATCGTTCCACACAATCTTCCAAACTCTCATCTTATTTTTGTGCGAACTTGAAAAGTTCTTCCTTAATGTTCCAGGATTTACAGTAATCTTGGTATTTTTCCAGAAAAGCTATCCACATATCATCCCATGTGGAAATAGAGCTTCCTCCAAGGCCCATGAACCATCGCAGAGCCATCTCTTTTAATGTAGAAGGAAAAACTTTTAACTTTTGGGCCTCCGTCGTGTAGTCATACCCTTGGCACACTATGTCAAATTCAAATAAAAATGTGTCGGGATCTTCTGAAATGAGCCCATGAAAGTTTGGTAAGGCTGCTAATGGGATAGGCTTTGTGGGCGCACCAACTCCTAGGTCTTCAATTGGAAACTCGATAGTGGAGGTTGTGGGAGCCATAAATATCTTCCAATAACCATTGGGTATTTCACCAGGCTCTATAGGAGATGGATGAAGCTTCCTGTAGTGTACCAATTGCTCTGATACCAATTTGTAGTGTACCAATTGCTCTGATACCAATTTGTAGCGTACCCTTTTTAAAGAACCAAGAGGTTTAACGTGCTCTTGTAATATTTTGTACACTCTTTTAATAATAAACACAGGCCAATATAACCACATGCATTTAAGCACAATTAAACACATTTAAAATACAGAGTGAAACATATCTGG
>SNQJ01S0183688.1:7119-23023 GCA_010110895.2 Picea sitchensis | reverse complement strand
TCTACCCTTAGGCTCTCTGGCCTAATCAAATACATAAGCCTACCGGCTTATACAAAACTTGGCTCACCAGCCTATAACACATATTTACAATCTCTTTCAGAGCATGGTTTACATCGGGGCTCGGCCTTGGGGACACTACACTTCCTTACCCCTTGGATCCAAGTTTCTTTAGCAACACTTCCTCGGTCCCTTGGTGATGCAAATAATCCTTCGATCCCTTCTCCTGTGTTCTAATGACTTGATTCCTCAACTATAACCTCCTCTCTCTTGTTGGAGTGGTCTGACTCTGTCGAGGTTCCGCTTGTGACCTCTTCCCCCTCTGTTACTAGCATAATATTTCCTTGGTTAGGTATGCTACTAGATGTTTCTTCAACTGTTGGAGGGGCCTGTTGTGTCGTATCACCCAAGAATGTTGTATATAGAACTGGTTGATCTATTGATTGTCCCTCAAAATTCACTCTTCATTCCATTGGTCTCATGGTTGCGCGAGATGATGTTTTTGATTCAGCCTTTTCTATAATCTGCTAGATGTAGGTCTTTCTTCCCAAATCTGGTCCTCCCTTCTTTGGGGCTTTCCCTCTGCCCTCGTTATTCGATTATTTGTTCATACAAGTGTTGATGAGATGGAGGGTCTTGGCATGAACCTACAATGCTTTAGTCTTGAAGCAAGGTGTCAAAGGACCATTCCTTCCCCAAGACAAAAGATCTTACGAAAAAGAAAGGAAGCTAAAAAAACAAGAATCTAAGGTTCAGGGCCCAGAGCAGGGCGTCAAAGGACTCTACCCTCCCTTGGACAAGAACAAAACACACCACGAAAAAGACCTGATACTTTTCAAATCTGAAGCAGGGTGTCAAAAGACTCCTCCCTCCCCAAGGTAAAAGCTAGGGTTTCCAAAAAAAAAAAAAACACAAGGGTTTGAAAGAAATAAATCTAACTCAGGATCTGGAGCAAGGCATCAAAAGACTCCTCCCTCCCCGGGACAAGAGATTGACAAAAACAGAAAAGAAAAAATAAAAACAAGCAGAAAGATCACCTACGCTCAGGACCTGAAGCAGAGTGAGAAAACTTGTTCTCTCCCCAGTATGAGAGATTGACCCTCTGGTTGGTCCAGATCATTGTCTTGCACCTTGTTATCCTCCCCGACAATGGCACCAAAATGTTGGTGTCCAGGTATGAACGATTTATTCACCCTTTTCCTACATTAATTTATCAATCTGGGTGCATATCCTTTCAAGGAAACGCACAAGGTATATGCAGGGGCAAGAGTACAATTCATTCTGACCAAGGGCTCACGATTAAGATTCAAAACATTACTGTCAACTGAATTAACTACAACTTCTGAAAAGTACTCATAAGAATCACACACTGTAACAACAAGCATACACTGATAAATAACATTGTAACAACAAGCATAAACTGATAAATAACACACTGTAACAGCAAGCATAAACTGATAAATAACACACACAGGAAGACGCAACACCTGATCAGAAGAGTGGGCCCATCTCTCTGATCAGGGCTGCATTGGTCACAGCGAAGATGAAGACAACAAAATAGATAGTGTTTTATAAATCTGAAAAAGGTTATTACAATCTCAATGGGGAAATCCCTAGTTACAGGAATAAACTGTCTTTTATACATCAAAAGGGAGAACAACCTCTTTCCCCAAAACATGGTAACCGTATCCCCAAAAATATACATTAGTTGGAACGGCACCAGTACCAGATGGACAGGATCAGCGAAATGCCCAATATGGTTCAAGGATCTGCAACTCCAGCTGCGCGGCCTCTTTATGGCTTGGTTGTTGCTGTGAAGAGTGGATCTGTTGCGGGATGAAGCCCTGGTCCTGTTCTCCAGAAGCTGCGGTCAAACATTCGTTTTAGTGCTGCGAATAGGCAAAACTCTGCGACTTTACTTCATTAATAAAATATTCCAATAGACAAGGTAGGGGTATTTACCTCATAGCTTTAGCATAGTAAACATAGGTAAATAAGTGCAAAAAGGTCAAAAAGGTAATGGAAATGCAACAGAAAGATAGCTCGATTTGGTGCCCAACACAAATTCAATTCCCTCTACATGGGAG
This sequence comes from Picea sitchensis, assembly GCA_010110895.2. Classification (NCBI taxonomy): domain Eukaryota; kingdom Viridiplantae; phylum Streptophyta; class Pinopsida; order Pinales; family Pinaceae; genus Picea; species Picea sitchensis. The sequence continues at coordinate 20,939 of SNQJ01S0183688.1, read as the reverse complement.
GAGTCTTTTGAAATAAATTCCCTAGATTTGTGTTTCTCCACTTTTCTTTGTACATTTAACTTCCTCTTAAACACCCATTTGTTTCGAATGGAATTTATTTCAAATAGAAACTCAACTAGATCTCATGCCTTATTCTTATCCAAGGAATCCATCTATTCAACCATGGTCTTTTTCCATATTTTAGTATCCTCTTAATTCATTACTTTCCTGATAGTTCTCAGATCATCACCACTAATAGATAAAGTAAAATTAGCATGAAAACTAGGTGGACTATACCTTTCTGGTTGCCTTCTTTCCCTCATTAATCTCCTCAATAATAGAGTATGAGGTTCTTCTTCTTCTTATTCATCTTATTCCATTGATTTATATTTTACATCATCCAACTCAAACTCTATTTTCTTAGGTTCTTCTTTCCTTGGTAGGAATTCTTATTTGGGAACATTTTTAATCTCTCTAAAAACAACATACCAACTATAAACAATATTTTTAGTTTCTCAGTTCCAAAGTTTATAACCTTTCATACCATCTTTATAACCAATAAAGAAACACTTTTCATCTTTAATATCTTGCTTACTCCTATTTTCCTTTGGAACATGTACATAAGAATCACAACCAAACACTCTGAGATGTTCAAGAGAGGGTTTCTTACTAGTCCATACCTCATGCTGAGTTTTTTCCACCAAGGCCAACGAGGGTGATCTATTTACAAGGTAACATGCAGTACCCATTGCCTCTACCCAAAATTTATGTCCTAACCTGGTACCACTAAGCATGTTCCCTTTTTCTTCCATCAACGTCCTATTCATCCTTTTTGCAACCCCATTTTTTTGAGGTGTCTATGGGGTATTCTTTTTCCTTTCTATACTTCACTTTTTAAAGAACTCTTCAAATCCATTCACACATAATTATCCACCATTATTTGTCCTCAACACCTTTATTATCTTCTTTTTATGATTTTCTACTAGAGCCTTAAACTATTTAAATTTATCTAATACCTTATATTTCTTCCTAAGGAAATAAATCCACATGTTCCTTAAGAAATCATCTACGAATGAAACATAATACATGGATTTACCTAGTGATGGAACAGACACAGGTCTGAACACATCACTGTGTATCAACTCTAAGATCGCCTTTGCTTTTGTAGCACCAAATGGGAATCTTACTTGATTTTGTTTACCATATATGCAATGTTCACATAAATCAAGATCTAGGGTGCAATTAGACATACCTTCACTCATACCTTTACCCTGTAGTGTTCAAATACCCTTTTTTCTAATATGTCCCAGTATTTGATGCCACAACATGGTCTTGTTTCCAGGGCCAATATGGATCATATATTCTTTATTTCTTCACTCGGGGAAAAAAATATTACATCCATAAGTATAATTTCTTCCCAATAACGTGTACAGAGCTCCACACCGAACGCCCCTCATCAACACCACTGCTCCTCGTACCATCTTGCAACTTCCCTTTCCCAATAAAGTATCCACACCTGCATCATCCAACTTACTTGCAGATATTATATTGTATTTTATAAATATTTAAATTAAAATTGGATTACATGCACAATTAAAAGGCTATGTTTCTATTCATTTAGTTTTCCATAAACTCAAAGCATTTAATCTTGTTTCTCAAAGAGTTTTCGTTAGTAATTAAGGAAAGTCATAATTCAACAAAAAGTTGTGAATGGATCATAACATCAAAGTTTCTCAAATCATAGTGCCTCGGGTTAAAGTTTCTTGGGTCATAGTTTAAGAGGTCAAAGTTCCTAAGGTCAAAGTCCTTGAGGTAATAGTTCATGAGGTCAAAGTTATTAAAGTCAAAGTTCCTCAGGTCAAAGTTCACGAGGTCAAAGTTCATGAGGTTCAATGGTAGACTTTTGTATATATGTGCATATACGGTTAAGTGGTCGGCTTTCGTATATGCACATTTATGGAAGTGGTCGACTTCCCTATATGTGCATATATGAAAGTGGTCGGCTTCCGTATATGCACATATCCGGAAGTGGTCATATTTTGTATATGTGCATATACAAAAGGTGGCTTCCATATATGCACATTTATGGAAGTGGTTGACTTTCGTATATGTGCATATATGAAACTAGCTAACTTTCATATATGTGCATATATGGAATCCGACCACTTCCGTATATGCACATATATGGAAGTGGTTGGATTTCATATATGCACATATATGGAAGTGGTTGTCTTATGTATATGTTCATATAAAAAAGTGGTTGGCTTATGTATATGCACATATATGGAAGTGGACCGACTTTCGTATATGCGCATATACAAAATTTGACCACTTCTATATATGTGCATATACGAAAGTGGTCAGCTTCTATATATGTGAATATACAGAAGTCGACCACTTCCATATAAAGAAAATAACAACATTCGTATATGTGCATATATAGAAGATGGATTTTGTATATGTGCCAACTTCTATATATGCACGTATATAGCAGCCAACAACTTTTGTATGTGCATATACAAAATCTGACCACTTTTGTATATGTGAATATACAGAAGTTGACCACTTATGTATATGTGAATATACGAAATTCGACCACTTCCATATATACGCATACATTGAAGTGGTCAACTTCCGTATATGCACATATACGAAAGTCGGCCACCTCTGTATATGCGCATATACGAAGGTGGTTGACTTTCATATATGCGCATATATGGAAGTCGACCACTTCCGTATATGCGGATATACGGAGGTGGTCGAATTCCATATATGCACATATAGGGAAGTTGACCACTTTCGTATATGCACATATATGGAAGGTGGCTTTTGTTTATGTGCATAATATATGGAAGTCCACCAATTCCACATATGTGCATATACGAAATATGACCACTTTCATATATGTGCATATACGAAAGCCGACCACTTTCATAAATGTGCATATACAAAAGAAATGTTTCATATATGCGCATATATAGAAGTTGAACACTTCAGTATATGTGCATATATGGAATCTGACCACTTCCATATATGTGCATTTACGAAATATGGCCACTTCCATATATGTGCATATACGGAAGTGGTCGGCTTCCGTATATGTGCATATACGAAAGTGGAAGCTTCCATATATGCACATATATGGAAGCCACCTTTCATATATGTGCATATACAAAAGTGGTCGGATTTCGTATATGTGTATATACAGAAGTCGACCATTGAACCATATATGCACATATATGAAATTCGGCCACTTCTGTATGTGTGCATATACGAAAGTCGAACACTTTTGTATATGCACATATACAAAAGTCGACCACTTCCATATATGCACATATACGAAATTTGACCACTTTCATAAATGCACATATATGGAAGTGGTTAAATTTTGTATATGCGCATATATGGAAGTGGCTCAATTTCATATACGTGTTGAGATTACGCATATATGAAAGCCACCTTCCATATATGCACATATACAGAAGTGGTCGGCTTCCATATATGGACATATACATAACTAGTTTGATTCCATTAATGCACTGCGTATATACGAAAGTCAACCACTTCCGTATATGTGCATATATGGAAGCCAACCACTTTTGTATATGCACATGTATGGAAGTGGTTGGCTTCCATATATGCACATATAAGGAAGTGGTCATTCTTATACAAAAGTGACAAAATTTTGTATATGCGCATATACGGAAGCTGACCACTTTCGTATATGTGCATATATGGAATTGGTCATATTCTGTATATGTGCATATATGGAAGTGGTCAACTTTTGTATATACACACATACGAAAGATTACCATTAAGGCATATATGAAAGATGGTCATTAAGGCATATACAGAAGTGGCCCACTTTCGTATATGCACATATATGGAAGTGGTCAGCTTCCGTATATGTGCATATATGGAATCCACCTTCCATATATGCACATATACAGAATTATTTGACTTTTGTATATGTGCATATATGGAAGTGGCCCACTTCCGTATAAGCACATACATAGAAGTGGTCGGCTTTTGTATATGTGCATATATGGAAGTCAACCACTTTTGTATATGCGCATATATGGAAATGGTCAGCTTCCATATATGCCCATATATAGAAGCCGAATGACTTCCATACATGCGCATATATGGAAGGCGACCACTTTTGTATATGCACATATACGGAAGTCGACCACTTTCGTAAATGCGCATATACGGAAGCCACCTTCCACATATGAACATATATGGAAGTGTTCGGCTTCCATATATGCCCATATACAGAAGTAGATCGATTTCATATATGTAGATATATGATATGTGGCTTACGTATATGCGGATATATGGAATCTGACCACTTCCATATATTCGCATATATGAAAGTGGTAGGCTTTTGTATATGTGCATATACGGAAGTTGCCAACTTTCGTATATGTGCATATATGGAAGGTGGATTTTGTATATGTGCATATACAGAATCCTGCCAAATTCCATATATGTGCATATATGAAAGTTGACCACTTATGTATATGCGCATATATGAAAGTGGTCATCTTCTACATATGCACATATATGGAAGTGATCAACTTCTGTATATGCACATATATGGAAGTGGTTAGCTTCTGTATATGCGCATATACAGAAGCCGAGCACTTCTAGATATGCGCATATAGGAAAGCCACCTTTCAAATATGTGCATATACGAATTCGAGCCACTTCCTTACATGCACATATACGGTGGTCGACCACTTCCGTATATGCACATATACGACAGTCGACCACTTCCGTAAATGCACATATAGGGAAGGTGGATTTTGTATGTGCACATTTACGGAAGTGATCGACTTCCATATATGCACATATACAAAAGTGGTCAACTTTTATATATGCGCATATATAGAAGTGGTCGGCTTCCATATATTTGCATATATGGAAGCTGGCCACTTACGTATATGCATATATACAAAATCCGACCACTTACATAAATTCACATATACGAAAGTGGTCAAATTTTGTATATGCATATATATGAAAATTTTCCACTTCCATATATGTCCATATATGGAAGGTGTCTTATGTATATGCACATATACGGAATCTGACCAACTTTCGTATAAGTTGGCTTCTCTAGCGATGAACATGCATGAGCTCTTCTAGTTGATTTATTTGTGGAATGATGATGCCTTCTCACACTTCTTGATTTCATATCATCCCTTTGATCATCCCTTCTACTCTAGGATATAGATGTTGCCACTTTTCTAGCACTCACTGCTTGCTTTGAGCCATAAATCCTTTTGACTTTCCTATGAAACATGTTCAAACTTTGTAGCATCTCCTCTCAATCTTTCATGATATTCTCATGTTTAGAATATGTTTTATCATTTCACATGCTACCACATATCCTTCTAATTTATTTGTCCACTGGAATAGGATTCTAAAGAGAAGCTCCCTGTAGGTGGTCTGAATCAGCATGTTGCGCGAGAGCCTCAACATTGTTCACTGGTGGAACCTGGAAAAATTCCAATTTGAAAACATTTTTACAGAGCATGTCAAAATTTTGCTCTAGGTAGTGAAACTTGTCTCAGAGGGAAGAATGAGGGTTACCATGATCCTCCACAATCTAAGAAATGAATAATTTATTGAGAAAGTAGATCTCTATGAGCCTAGCTATTTTGGTGTTCCTAGTTCAAGAGAACCCAAGGTCATATACCCATTCCTTGAATTAAAATTCTATATGTTCTTTGAAAATTTGTTGTCATTTCCATTTGATATTCTTCTCCATATCCAAAATTTCTTGCTTGATTTCCTTGGGAAATCGAATCTCTAAGGCAGTGACCACTTGAATTACATCTTTCTGGGCATAAGTGGTGCAAAGGGGTGGAGAACGGGAGTGCTTACGAGAGATTATATGACTGCTAGATTCTCTTGGGTTGGGAGTGGTTGATTTCATGATGGAAAAATGAGCAGGATAAGAGAGGATAAAAAACCAAAGACACCCACAAAGACCACTATTTGAGAGAGGACACAGGACAATGAATAACAACATATGAATCTCAATAATAGATATGGAGAGATGGGGTTGGAGAGTGAGGAGCCTAGATAAGAGAGGGGATAGAATTGCAATGACGAACACCGAAATGAAGAAACACAAGTTGAGAGGGTATAGGACCAACCAAATAACCATATCAACCATAAAATTCTAGAATGGCACCAAAGATGTAGTTTGACCTGAAGAAGTTTGACCTTAGGAACTATGTCCTTCAAAACTTTGAACTCAAGAACTATGACCTCGGGAACTTTGACCTCAGGAACTATGACCTCATAAACTTTGACCTCAGGAACTTTGACCTCATCTATGAACTAGATTTTCATAATGATTCACCAATCTATTCAAAGTTCATGGCGAATCTTCTGTGCTAATTGTTTTGTGATTTGGGTGCTTATTGTTGGTTGGTTATATTCTTTGTAGTGAAAGTCTAGTAGAGGTGAATCAAATGACAGTCAAAGGTCAAGGTGGATTGAAAGCAGTCAAGGTCAAGGTGGATCGAGAACAAGTCGAAGGTCGAGGGAGTCAATCGGGAAAATTCGAAGTCAAAGATATCGATGGAAAGTCAACCGACAATAGGTAGAAGTGTGGGCATGAGACGACCAACTAGAGATGCAATGAATCTCGACTAGTATTCGACTCGTAATTTGACTTGGAGTCGACTGTAATAGAATCTCGAGATTTGAGGGATTTGTAGCCAATGATATGCATGGATCTATAATGATTTTTGGGCATCATTATTTAGGGTTTCTCCTGTTGTAAATCCTATAAAGAGGCATGTTGTAACACTGTAAAGGTTAATCGTAGATTGACCGATTGATCATTTTGATCAATATTAGAGGTCGTTGTTCATGCATATGTAAGACATATTGGATATTGTTGGCATGTTTTACAGGAAGAGTGTGCTTTTCATTGATGGAAAGAACATCAGCAATGAGAGTTCAAAGATTCAGACTTTGGAGGATATGCAAGGAATGCACAGATCCACAATTCGTCTAAGTGTCGAAGTGACTCTTTAAGAAGTCGAGAGAGAAGAATATGAGAAATATCAGAAGAGATAACGATTTCCAAAAGTGCAGACGAGGTCCAAGAGACGAACTCGTAGGAGGAGCAAAGGTCGATACCCTTGAACAATTATAAAACCTTCTAAGTCAGAGAGATCAGAAGCTCAAGAGGAAGAGCGATAGTGGTCGTTGGATCACCGATCCAGAGGACCAAAAACAGTATGATCAAATCAAGGTACGTGCGCTTTAGCGCTTTGCACACGCAATTAAGGGAGCTTGCCAAAGTTCTGAAGTCCCAGAGTAATTTGAGACCATTCATCACCAGGATGATAATCTAGTTTGTTGATCGTTGGGAGATACGTGTCAGCTGACCGTGAGTTCAGGACGAAGAAAAGTTTGATATTTGAAATCCCCGAAGTCTGGAGAGACAGAGAGTCAGAGTAAATTTCAACCATTAGATCCAGATGGATATGTGGCTACAGATCATGAGCTCCAGAGAAATCACTTCGAGAGTTTCAGTTTGATATTTGAAATTCCTGAAGCCCGGAGACTCGGAGAGCCGAAATAAATTATTGAATGTTGGATCATCTGAAGTAGATCTCAGTCGTCATATCGTCCGAAGAAGATCTCAAGTGTTAGATCATCCAAAGTGAATCTGGGCCATCTGATCCCAAAAATATGTGGCGTAAACCTGTGGACTCCGGGTAAAGACCCGAAGTAAGCCTCAATCGTCCAATTCAAGGACATGTGGCAGACCACGTCAGCAAGGACATGCAGTAGACCACGTCAGCAAGGAAATGTGGTAGACCACATCAGCAAGTGACACATGGAAACCACTCGGCCCGTTCCAATTCAATAGGTGACGTGTGTAATGTTATGTCACTCCGGGAGATTTTCTTCAGGAGTTTCACCACCACCAGATGCCTAAAGTCCCGAACACTGAAATCTCAAAGTGGGCATAAGTCGTCTGATATGAAGATCACTTCGGGTGCATTCTCAGTCGTTGATCAAAATATAGTGGAAGGATAGCGTAAGTAGAATAGCCAAAGTTTCAAAGTAAATGGTGGCCATCCGTCACAATACTTGATTAAGTCCTAGCTGACGAATTAAGCAGTGAAAGAATAAGTGTAAACCATCTGATCTGTTCGAACAGGTGTTTGCAAATCATCGACTCCGGAAGATTGGCGTATGTAATAAATGGGAGTTTGAGAATTGAAAGTACCGAAGGCCAGACTCACAGAGGAGATCCTGATCGTAGATTCAAGAGATAGGTGTCAATAGATCTTCCACTCGAGAATATTGTCATATGGGAAAAGAAAGATTTGAGAGTTGAAACTCTCGAAGACCGGAAGGCTGGAATCAATCATAGTCGTTGATTTGGAAGGAATCTATGTGTTGACGGATCGTGGAGATATGATATCAAGCGTGGAAGGAGGAAAGAAAGGCAAATAGCATTCGTTGGTCGAGTGGCATCACCAAGATATTGGAGATCAACAGTCATGCTCAATTGCAGGGCCAGAACATGCTCGAGTCTTAATTTTTCTTGAGTGGTCTGCAATCGAAACCACGATTTTGGAGAAAGGACACGTGGAGGCTCGAGGTAAATTGTGGGGTGAAAAGTAGTTTGATTCAAACCACCTTTGGACACACCCACAATCACGTGGTCACATGAGATCATCGCCCAAGGTCATAACGAAAAATGGAGCTAGCGCTTGCTAGATCGAGATCGAGAAGTGACTTTTGAATAGGCGTGTGGTCACCACCGGTGGTCACATGAAGGAAGGGACTTAGAAGCCAAAGAAGCCAAAAACGATTGACTGTAACTACCAGAGAAGACGAAGAGTTGCGAATGCCAGAGAAGCCAAAGAATATTTGGATAATGGCCACTGATGATGAACAAATTCAACATAACCGCCAGAGAAGATGAAGAGTCGTAATGATGATCATGAAAAGGACTTGGCGTGAGAAATACATGCCTAATAGAGAGGAGAGTGTTCTCTTTCGATAGCTATGTATGTGGGTAGAACGAGATGAAGTGTAGCATCTGAAGTGAAGATCAGAGATGCAGCGCATAGCATGCAGAGGCATCACAGAGCATAAAAGGGAGAAGCGAAGTTGAACAAAGTGCGACGTGCATAGGAGGAAAAAGAGCAGAGCATAGAAGCTGAAAGAGGCAGAAGAGGAATATAGCGTAGAAGCTAAAGAAGTCTCAGGAGACATGGAGTTGTAACAGACCATATCAGAGACAGAGCAAGCAAGTAAAGTTTTGTAAGTTTCAATTAGGGTGGTAGGTTGGTGTTAGGGAGGATTGCAATCCTCTAAATTCTAATTGGTTCTAGAAGATATTCTGGGAGTTAGTGCTTCCGTCTAGTGAGTGCTAGAGAAACCTGGGAGTTGGTGCTTCCATTTAGTTGGTGCTAGAGAAATATGAGAGTTGGTGCTCTCTGCAAGTTGTATCTTTCTATCAGAGGTTGTAGCCTCATATTTGAGTTGGATCTCAAAGACTGTGATGTACATGAAAGTTGGAGCTTAATTGAAATCCTAAGAAGAAGAGGTTTTCACCCTTTATGGGTTTCCTCATGAAAATCAGTCTCTTTGTGTATTTTGTGTGATTGATCAAATATTGAATATCTATGCATGTTAAATTATTAGCAACATATTAAACAATAATCTATAAGGAATAAAAAATAACAAGAAAAGTTTCAAGCTTATTTACATAACTGATTCACCNCCCCCCCCCCCCCCCTCTTAGTTATATTTCCAACAATTGGTATCAGAGTCTGTGCCTTTGATCAAAGGTAGATCCATAAGCTTGAACATGACTAGTCATGATGGAAGTTCAACTAATAAACCCCCTCTGTTTGATGGAACAAAATTTACCTTCTGGAAAATAAGGATGAGAACACATTCAATTTCTCTGGGTGCTGATGTTTGGGATGTCGTTGAAATGAGATATGTGAAGCATGTAGTCTTGGCCTCAAAAGATGATAAGATGGAGTTAATATTTAATGCAAAAGAAATGAATGCTATCCTTAGTTGACTTTCTGAAGCCAAATTTGTAAAATTCATGCACTGTGATTCAACAAAAGTTATGTGGGACATGTTGATAAGTAGTTATGAAGGTAATGAAAAGGTGAAAGACGCAAAACTTCAGAATCACAGACTGAAATTTGAGCAGTTAAAGATGGATGAAGACGAAACTATCAGTAAGTACTTCTTACGTATAGAATAACTTGTCAACACTATGAAAGGCCTAGGCGAAATGATAGATGAATCTTTTCTAGTCCAGAAAATATTAAGATCTCTTCCTGACAGATTTAACTCAAAGGTCTTTTCTATAGAGGAAATAGTTGATCTCAAAACGTTGACACTAGATCAACTTCTTGGAACCCTAACTACTTATGAAATGAGAATCACCAAAGGTAAATCCACTACAAGAGAGACAGCTTTTAAAGTAGAGAAAAACAAAGATTCTGATAGAGATGAGACTGAAGAAAATTTTGTGAGAAGACTGAAGAAAGGATCAGGCAAATACAAAGGTAAATTGCCCTTCAAATGTTTCAACTATGGTAAGATAGGTCATTTTTCATCTAAGTGTCCTCACAAAATAAAGGATCAGACATATGATGATGAAGAGAAGCACAAACAAAAGAAGGTCTATAAAGAGAATAATTTTAAGAAGAAAAACCTTTGTGTAAACAATGATGATGATCCATCAGATGATGAAAGCAGTGACTCTTCTATTGAATATAAAATAAGTGGTATCATGCTAATAGATTTAGAAGATCTAAACACTGAAGATACAGGAAGTGAGTTCATTGATTTTGAAGCAGTAGTAGATCTTGAAGGAGAACTTGCCAGTGCTATGGAAGAGATTGATAGACTCAGAGAAAAGAAAACAAAACAAAAACAATTATTGCTCAGGTATGAGAAAACGTGCAATGAACCAACTGAAGAAATTTCTTTGTTGAAGGTTAAGTTATAAGAATCTAAGAAGATTGAAGACATCCTCAAACAACAATTGAAGGAAGTCGAAACAAAAGGTGAAAAATCAGAAGCTGAAGTAGTGACTGTCAGAAAATATCTAGAGAAATTTCAGGCCTTATATCATCATAATCTGACAAGTATTAAAGCCTCAGAAGGATTAGGCTCTATTCTAAATCAGTAAAGGAATTCGAAGTTGAAAACTGGTTTGGGTTATGAAGAGGGATCAAGTAGTGGTCAGCCAAGTAACAAAGAATCCATCAAATTTTTCAAATCTACAACCATTGACAACAACAACCCTCCAGAAACAAAGGAAGAGAATCAGTCGCCAAGGAGGAGTGAAGGAAAATCTACCATAATTGAATCTGTAGAACAAATAAATAATACACCCTCTGCTCAAGGAAATCATCGGCATGGAAAAAATCGACCTGCTCAAAGAAGATAGCCATTTTCCAGGTACAAATATTTGTTCTATGGATATTGTTTTTACTGCTCTAACTTTGGCCACAAAGCTATAAATTGTTCTTTAAGATTTAGACATGAGCAATCAAGATAGCCAAGGAAGAAATATCTTCCACAAAAAAGAATAAGGCAACTAAATAACAAACAACCATAGACTGCAAATCATGTGATGGCTGGGAATAGGACGCAAATTAAACATAACAATCATTATGATCATTTATTCAATGAACCAGAATGTTACATCTCCCATAATTAAGGACATAAAGCTGCAGACTATCGCTTAAAGAACTATAAGCCAGATTCAAATCACAGAGCTGAAAATGTCAAGGTTTGGAAGAAGAATGAATATAACAAGTGTGGATTAGTGTTGTCAGCTCAAAGACAAAAACACCCCTGATATATTGACAGTGGATGCTCCAGTCATATGATAGGTGACAAAATAAAGTTCCTATTACTCAAAGAAAATAAATCAGGGAGCGTGACCTTTGGAAATGATGCTCCAGGAAATATCAGAGGGAAAGGTCTAGTAAGATTAAGTAATGGAAGAAGCAAAGCTCAAGATGTATTATTTTTTGATGGTTTAAAGCATAATCTTCTTAGTGTCAGTCAGATATGTGACAGAGGATGTGAAGTCACTTTCACTGCCAAGAATTATAAAATAAAGACAGTAAACACAGGAGATTTGATTGCAAAAGGGGTTGTAACTGAAAACAATGTATATGTTTTGAAGGAAGATAAGGAGAAATGTCATTTAAGCAAATTTGATGAAATTTGGTTATGGCACAAAAGGCTTGGACACCTGAATTTTTATCATATTTTCAAACTGAATAATGAAGGTGCCGTGAAAGACCTTCCAAGAATATCTAAGCCTAATAACTCTGTATGTGAATCCTGTCAAATGGGGAAGCTGACTCGTGCTCAATTCAAATCGAAGAGTTTCACATCTTCAGAGAAACCACTTCAAATTGTTTATATGGATCCGTGTGGACCGTCACGAAAGGAAGGAACTGGAGGAGAATGTTACTTTATGCTAGTCATTGATGACTTCTCCAGACTTACGTGGGTTTCATTTCTGAGAGAAAAATATGATGCGTTTGATAAGTTCAAAAAGTTTAAGGTGTTAGCTGAGAATTAGACGGGAAGGAATTTAAAGGAAATTCGCTCAGACAGGGGAGGAGATATTATGTCAAGATATTTCAAATAATTATGTGACAGACATGGAATTAAAAGAGAATATACTATTCCACGTACTCCTCAACAAAATGGAGTTGTAGAATGCCAAAATAGATCAATTCAGCGGATGGCAAGGGCTATGATGAGTGAAAGGGACATTTCACAAACCTTTTGGGTGGAGGTTGTTCACATAGCTTTCACATTCTAAACAAAGTGCATCTAAGGCCAAATAGTGATAAAACTCCATATGAGTTGTGGTTTGGTCAACCTGCATCAATCAAGCACTTTAAAGTATTTGGAAGTAAATGCTACATCAAGAATAATGATGATCATCTTGGAAAATTTGATAGTAGAGATGATGAAGGTATCTTCTTAGGATATGCAACGAACAGTAAAGGATATATATTCTTTAACAAAAGAATGCATAAATTAGTAGACTATATTGATGTTTGAATTGATGAAGAAGCTCCTATAAAAGATCAATATAGAATAAGCACTAAGCTAGATGAAAAAGATGATGAGAATAATGAAAATGAAGAACAACAAATCTCATAGTCACAAGAAGATGATGAATCAGGTGGAGAAGAGACACCCAGACAAGAAGAGTCAGGACAACAATCAACATCAAATCCTTCCTCTAGAATTACTCAAAAGAATCATCCTGAAATTCAGATAATTGGTGAGAAAGACAAAGGTGTACAAACCAGGAGAAGGATAATCAAAGACATCGAGCAATCACATATAGCCTTCATATCCATGGTGGAACCCAAGAACTTTAATGAAGCTAGTAAAGATGTAAATTGGTTAAAATAAATGAATGACGAACTAGACCAGATTGAAAAGAATGTCACTTGGGAACTCGTTCCTAGGCCAGCAAATAAAAATGTAATAGGATCCAAATGGGTCTACAAAAATGAGATGAATGAGCAAGGAAATATTGTAATAAATAAGGCTAGATTGGTCTACAAAGTATATGCTCAAATAGAAGGATTGGATTTTGATGAAACATTTGCACTCGTAGCAAGATTAGAAGCTATTAGAATGTTTCTTGCATATGCCTGTCATAAACAGTTTAAAGTCTATCAAATGGATGTCAAGTCAGCTTTTATAAATGGAGATCTAAAAGAAGAAGTCTATATGGAACAACCAGAGGGTTTCCAACTGTCAGATAACCCTGA
>SNQJ01S0183687.1:2624-18900 GCA_010110895.2 Picea sitchensis | reverse complement strand
GCCCAACTCTTATCACACCTTAAATTTGAGTGATTCAAGTTCCTAAGGTGTCTTATATTATTTTACACTTGTCTACATATTTAGTGTTTTGTTTGCAAACATAAAAGTGGTTGTTGTGTAAAAGAGGCAAAATCTACCTTGTAAATTGAGACACCAAATCAGTAGAAAGTTCCCTAATGGAAATGCACACCCATGCTTCTATATATATCCAAATTTAGTGATCTAACATTTGGGGTGAATTTAATAAAATTTTGATTCTATCTGTATCATCCAGAGTGCATTTTCAAATGAAAGGGGACTTCTACCTGGAACCCAAATTCAAGATCTTTTGTAAAATGGATGGAAAAACTAGATTACTATAAAATGCACACCTAAGAGTCATATGACCTCCAAAATGAGTGATAAAAGTTGCAGAGTTTGTATTTTATCAATTTACATATATTCGTACTTTAGTTGTGTATTTTGAAACCAAAAACCTTCTATTGTGCATAAAGGTTAAAAACTGTTTTGTAAATGCAAAAATGCATAGAGGGAAAAATGATTTAAAATGCATGAAACCAAGGCATTGTGAAAATGCATGCCTAGATCTTAACACACCTGCAATTCCCATGTGTATCATAAATATTAAATTTAAAGGGGATGGATGGATGGATGGATTCAGAATAACAAGACAATAAAACATACAAGGTATTCCTATTACAGTTTCATAAACACACAGGACAAATTTGTGCTTAATACATTCAACTATATCATAATATCACTTAGGTAAAAATTAATGTACATGAAAAAATACTTAGTAAAATCCTCCCTTAGGGAGTTGGGTAGGTTCCACTTGATTCACCTTGTCTTCCCAATGGTAATTTAGCAAATTAGGGACACAATCTTTTCCAATATTTTCCCATCAGATACTTATGATCATTCAAGTTTCTTAATGCCTCATCCAAATCAGTGTATTGCTCATAAATTGGGGGAGGTAATTTTCTTAAAATCATTTTCATATTGTGCAACGACTCAAAATACCCTATCAATAATTCAACTGCATCTTGCCCCTTCAAAGTGCCATCAAGATTTTAGAATTTGTTTTCATTGCTCCTCATGTCTTCTAATAGCTTCTAATAATTGTTCATTGGATACAAATCCCCATTTTCATTCTAGAACGATGGCAATCCATGCTTGACTACATCACTGGAAATATTCTTAGAAGTAGATATTTCCCTCATAACCTAATGGCACTTAGTTTTTGCATTTTACAGCAATATCATTTTTGTAATGACTCGTTTAGCATCCATTACAATGTTATTTCTGTCATTGACTTGCAAATCCTACAACTCCCCTTTAGTTATGTTGCTCAAGAAATTTATTATATCATATGCCAAATCAGGTTTATTCTCCAACTCATTTGTTGTTCCTTTTATGTCTTTCAAGACTATGTTGATTAAATCAATCTCATCCTACACCAGGGTAAAATAAAACCAATTCTTTAAATTTGTGTTAGTTATATCGTCTAAAATGATATGCTTAGATCCTTTCATGGTTGGTCTCCCTGTCATCCTTTCCTTCATCCTATTTTCTTCCTTTTGAGCTTCCCCTTTAGCAACATCGATTTTTTCTAGACATATCTCTCTCCTCTTCACCTAATCTTCTAATTTTGCTACCCTGGAATATCTTTGTTTGAGTTGGTTTGTCACAGTTTCCAACTTGATATCCTTCACACTCAAATAATCCATGACTTTTGATAAGCCCTCTACTGGGTCTAATGGAGCAGTTTGCAATGTAGTTGACTTGGCTACTTGCAATCATTGAGTTTTCTCATCTTTGAAGGTTTCAATTTCATCTTGTAGTTGTTCTATGATCTTTATACTTTCCAATAATTGCTTATAAAGTTGCTCCTTTTCCTCATGATTAGCCTATAGCTCTAGGGTCTGAACTTGTTGTACATCAGGAAAATTCATCTTTTTCTTGAGGATCTTAATCTCATTATCCTTCTCTTTGATTAGGTCACCTACAATAGTCGTATTTTTAGGATCTCCTCCTAGGGAAATAATCTTCCTCTCCAACTCATTAATCTAAATTCTATTGGCTTTAGTGCCACCCTCTCTTGCGTCAACTGCTTCAATATTTTCATTACCATGTTTTTCATCTTCCTCTCACTAACAGAGGATTGCAAGACCCCTCTATACAACATATCACTTGTTTATTGGTGCAATTTAATCATATCCACACGGTGGATATCCTAAATATTTACTCTCATTTGAGTGGCTTTGTAATTTGCAGGAAAAAGAGGCTTAAGTAAATTTGAATCTAGTACATCCAAATTGAATATACCATGTTGGAAATCCACAACAAATATTAATTTTGTTTGAGTTAAGTTTTCTCCCCAAGCCTGAGGATACATTTCCTTTTTCACCCCTTGATTTTTTCTTTTATATCCAAATACTGTGAAAAGAGTGAGGGTTTCTTATCAAAGGTTCCTTCATCTCTAGAGGTCTGTGAAAATTTTGGTGTTGACAATAGATTTGAAATGAGATGCTCAATAGTGATAGCATGCCCCTTTGAGGTTGAACTAGCTTTACTTGATCCTTGTATGATTTGAAATATACCCTTCTCTTCTCTTGTAAATTCATATAAGAACCCCTCTAAGGATAATTATTCATCACCTTTAGTCTTTTTTCTTATTTTCTCACTCAGATGATCAACGATATCCATTTAAGAATGCATGTCTGAAAATGTCCTATTTCCAAGTTGTATTTCTTGTTTCTGAGGAGTTTGAATTACATTGGATTGGTCCATTGACTAGTGGTAGTTTGATTTTGGGCCTCTAACTCTAGAATCTACTTAACATCTTCCCATGAATCTAGGTTATCATTTATTTCCACTATAGGATTTGGAAGATGCTTGTACACGGGCCTTCTTGCTGCAATCACACCATGTGAGTCATACACCTATTTACTTCCTTTTTCAAAATCGTAGCATTTCTTCTGTAATATCTAGAGCATTTCTAAGCTTGACCAAGAAAGGGACAACCTATTAAGGAAGATTGAAAGTGATGGCCTACTTATGATGGGAAAAATGAAATTGATCGGAAATGAGCCTTTGTCTGATGTATTCCAAAGAAAATATTCTTGGAGTTAGGAAAATTGGTGACTTGTATGGCTCTTGTTCAAAACCATATACTCTAATGATGGTGTTATTCTCATATAGGTACCAATCTCCTAATACGGTATCTTTTTCTCAGTTAAAGTATATTTTTAAACTCACAAAACATCCTAGGAGGTTGAGTGCCATGGAGCATAATGTCGCATGCACTCATAAACTTGTTTACATAAAGGTTGAAACCTTTATTTTGGTCTTGTTTCCTCACCTCCTCAATCCACTCAATTATTTTCTTGGTTTTAACTGAATAGTCCTTTTTTTTGACCCCAAAGCTCTCAAAAAAGTAAGAATTATTGAATAATATGAGTTGCACCAAGTAGGCCTAGTACCTAAAAGATTTAGTGATGTGGAAATTTGACAATTGGAAGTTTATAACTTCCCGTGGGAACTAATAATAATTAAATTTTGTGAGGGTGATTGACTCTGGTGGACATAAGATAGAAATCATCCCCAAAATGGTATCATCCAATACTGTATCATGTTCATAGACTAAAACCTAAAAAATCATGGCAATAGCCTACCTGGTTAGTTTAGGGAAGATGGTGGATTTGAAACGAGGTGGACCAATTGGTAGATTACTCAAAAGATTCTCTCTTTCAAACTGTGATAATTCTTAGTACTTAGAGTCAAGCTCATCATCATATAGGGTTTCATATATAGCATGGTATGGAATTTGGATCATTTGGGAAATTAATTCTTTAGTTATTTCACAGACTATCCTAGAATCATGTACAAAAATTATGTGTTGCCTATCCACCAAGTAATTGACAACACACCAATTAACTAATTCTTAAAAGTGATAGGTTTGTGGAACAATTCATCTGGAAAAGTTCGATTCCCATAAGTTCAAGTATTTTTGACCATTTTTAGTTTCATCCTGGGTTCTCTGAATTAATTGGTGAAGGTCATGGAAAGATAGTGAAGGGTTGAAAACATCCATTTCTGTGTCTCTAAGAGATCATCATATATAGTTGTTTTCTTGGATGGTCAGATTTGTCTTGGGTTCGATTTAGTGGTCATTTGATTAATTTTAGGGGGGGAATATTGACTACCTTTCTCCATCTATCTGTATTTTAAATGATTTGAACACATTTGAAATAAGGAAATGAGAACATTACCTAAAATTATTTGTCGAAGGAGAATTTGACTACTTTTACTGGAGTTTATTTGTTATAGCAAGATTTCCCTCACTCTATGCAATCTTGCATAGAAGGCCTTTTTCCATTTCCCTATGCAGACTTATCATCCCTGTTTGTAAATCCCAGAGCTAAAAATACATATTTTCCACATGTACGCACCTTGCCTACTATACAACATGTGTATACATAGTTTGCACCACTACAACCTACGTACATCAGGATTTGTGCCCAAAAATGAAAATTAGTGTCGGGTTTCCATGTCACGACAGGAGATCTATGATCCTTGGCCTTCCATATACTGGAAACATTTTGAATCATCTCTTCAGTTACATTTGAAGGCTATAAATGGGCCAATTTTGAGCTATGGAAAAGAAGAGAAAGAATTCAACTTTGAGAGAAAAGTTACTCTGGAAAAATTATTTACTTCATATTGAGTTTGCATCCCTTTGTCCTTTAAGTTTGAACAGAGTGTTCAGCCCCTAAGATCTTCCCTTATTGATTCAGGACTTTATTGTCTCTCTTCTATGAGCTTGCCTTTGGTGGAGGATTGAAGTGGTGGAGGCCTAGCTGGAAGGAACTTAGTTTCTTGGTTCCAAGTTGTGTCGAAATGGAAGTCTGTAACATTTTCACTTCTGTTGATCATATATTAATAGAAATACCCTTTTCCCGTCCAATTGATATCTTGAAAATATTTGAATTATTATTCCATGGACATATTTGTCATGTTTATTAATGGATTATGCTATTGAATGTGCTAACATCATTAATTATCACCATATGCTTTCTTTTCTTGGTTGTTGAGGACTAGTTGCAGGTATATAGCTTTGGGTCAAGTGCTCAACGGTGGACTTCATCAAACGTTTGGAAGAGGTGGGCCTTTTATATTTTCTTTCTAGCATATTTGTTTACATAGAATAATTTAGAATAGAGTTGATTTCTACAGTCATTTCCATCTATTGCATTTCTTGTTGTATCATTGCTTGACAACCTTTGTTCACTCTCGGTCTAAGTTTTTCAGCCTTCTCCCTTGCCTGGCTTTGTTTTTAAAACATATACGCGGTTTTTGGCTTGATATTCGTGTATATATGCGAGCTATCCCTCTGCAAGCTGCGTACATACGCTATGTTTTCCTAAACAGTCACGTACATTAGCCTTCTTTGATTTTTTGTTGGGTGTGGTGGTTTCTGGGTGGGGTTTGATGTTTTTTGAGTCTTCTTAGGTCTTTATAGTGACTGTTAAGTGCCTGTGGGATGACAGGAAACCCGTCTGGGGTTGAATTTTTGGGTAGATTCTTTCTCATCACCTTTTCATTTTGATTGTCCTTGCACGTTGGGATGGGTGTTTTCTCCTTGTTATTCTGATTGAGTTATCTCTTTCTATACACAATAGATTTTTATATATCTAGTTGTCCAGTCCATGCATTTTCATTTTTCTTATATTGAAAATACAAAAATATTAGGCATTTTGCATTGCTTGGAATTTTTTTATCTTTTGAGTCTTTGTCATTAGCTTAGTGCATGTAAAGAAATATTGCATTTTTACTTAAGAATTGCAAAGTTTAAATTGAAAATTGCATTCGTTATTAGAAGCATATCATTCATTGAAAATTGAAGTTAGGATTTTGCATTATATTCATATTTACTTTACTTGCTGAGTCATAACATCATGATTCTCACTACCATAACTTTTTGAGTAATCACGACCACTAAAATTAATGCTATAATGTAAAATTGATTAGTCATGATTTTATTTTCTAGGGTGCACAAACTAGCTTAGGATTTAGTGCCTTGGAATAGGATTTTGTGAGTAAAATTCTCTAAGGAAATTAAATCAACATATGTGTCTGACAAAGGGAGTAGAGAAATCCATTGTATAATTGGTAATATCAAGAGGCTCCACTCACACCAGATTTAATCACAAGGTCGTGCGAGGTTGGTTGAAGGGATATCCCCCCGATACCTTCTTAGCGTCAGAGATATTTCTGGGGATCTATTCATATATGGGGATCTTGCTAGTGCCTTTTACCTCCGTGAGAGGCGATACTTTCAAGGTTTCAGGATTTTCTACCCTACCCATATGGTGGACATGACTTACAAATGCTATCCCATGCATTGGTAATACATTGTTTTCTTAGTTTCTTGACTTAGGTGCCACATAGGTTACTTACAGGGATTATTCTGCAGGTACCCTAGGTCAGATAAGGGTCGGACAACACACAACCTTTATGGAGGATTACCTCTCCGGGGGGATATGATCGAATGGTTGTTAAGACCACGAGGGCCCTTATAATTGATTCTGTTACCTTCTATATTTAGCAGGGAGTCTCAGGCCCCCCTTGGGTGAGACATACCTTCTTTAGGGAGGGAGGCCACTTTCAACCACTTTACCCCGTTTGTGTGCATATTGGCCATTTGATTTTTGGTGTTCTCTTTGATTAATAGTTGGCCTTAGGAGTTTTTACTAAGTTTTCATTATCATGGATAGTGGAGTTCCTTTGGCTCCCTCCTTTATTTCTACCCCCCCATGATGTTCACTCATTTCATGGGGACAAATCCATCCACTTTTCATAATGGTATGCATAACTATGACACTCAGCCCAAGCCTTGGGTCTCTAGCCATTTTCCTGTTGATATGTCGAATGTGCTTTCAACCTTCCCATCCTCTCCCTGACCCAATTATATGAATCCTAGAATTGGATCCAGGGGCACCATGGCCCCGCTTCCTACATCTTCATTTGATATGAGTCATGTACCTCAACCAACTCTCACTGTGGGAGGTTGGAACCTCCCCTCTTACGGACCTAGTCCTAGCTATGCTATGTTAATAGCCAGTACTCAAATGGGTGCTTATTCTACTTATTACACCCCATCCGTGTATCCTTCATCCACCATGCCTTCTCATTCGAACACTTTTCCCATGGTGGGTCCACATATATCCCCGGGTCTTTCATACGGGGAAAATCTTTTTTACGGTTCGGGCTACCCTCTTCACAGAACCCCTTCACAAGGGGGAAACATATATTCTCACGTGAATAGTCCTTATCCTACTTCTATCTCTTTGCAGACTTCAGTGATGATGTTCGTACACACCTCTTTGGATCAATTAGGCGGAGGATACTACCTTTTTGGACAGGTACATGGGGTAAACTAGGATCCTTCCTGGCCTGTAATGTTTCAAAGCCAATATTTCCCTAGACCTTGGTATCAAATGCCACAACTCAATGCTAGTCCAATCACTGCCAGTCATATTGGAGCTCCATCACCGACCTTTGCCAATCATGTTGGAGATGGGTTGACAACCTCTACAAGTCATGTTGAAGACCAACTACTAGCCTCTGCAAGTCATGCTGGGAGCATGTCACCAACCACTGCAAGTTATGCTGGGGGAATTCATACAATTGAGAAGCTTAGACGTATCATATGTAAGTTCATATTCCTTTCCAGGACTTGCATTCCCTTCCTCGTTTGTGTCCTTCTACTATCGGGATACCAGAAGGATGGTTCTCACTTGAGGGCCTTTCGGGTTCTGATTCGTCTATGGTTTCCCCACACTATTTTCATTCTTTGGTTGATACAACAGTCATGTTGATGCAATATTCGGCCAACACCCCTATTACTTTAGAGGTTTATGCATCCTTTGACCATATTGTCTCACATCTCGTTCAACCATTGGTCGTGTCGATGCAATCTTCGATCGACACCTCTCCTATGTTCGAGGGTGATGCATCTCTTGATCTTGTTGTCTCGCATCCTGTTCAACCAGAGGTCGTTTCGATGCAATTTTCAACTGACACCACTCCTCTTTTAGATATTGAAACATCTCCTGGCCTTATTCTCACGCATCCTTTTCAACCAATGGTTGAAGAAGTGATCGCACCGATGCAATTTCTGGTTGATCTCGCTTTTCTAATTCTAGTTCTATACCTTCTATACCATGTCATTAGCATTCCTAATAACACTCCTTCTGAAAAAAAAGAGTTTTACTCTCCCCGAGTACTCTCCCTCCAAGTCCTGGAGACATTCCCTTTGATTGGGATGGTCTTGTGGGGTATTCAATGCCTCCACCTATGTCCTTTCAAGTAAGAGACATTATCTACTATATCACGGAGAAGATAAACTCCGCTAGCGCTTTATCCTCCTCGACTTGGAGAGATTTGGGTTTTCCAAAGATTATGTCGGTTATTTGTAAGATACTGACATTCCACAGAAGTCTAGGACGGGAGCCTTGGCCTCCCCCATGACATCCCACCTAGAAACCTCTTAGAGAGTCTGAGTTAAGCTCTTTTTCGACTCGTCTAAAAAAAAAATTAAAATATTGCCAAGTGATTTGTCCCTTTCACACTCGTTAATTTGGACTTGAAAGGTCACAAGTTTGAGTTAAGCTCTTTTCTGAATCGTCTAAAAAAACCAAAAAAAAATCGAGTGATTTTTCCCTTTCACACTCGTTAAGTTGGACTTGAAAGGTCGTGAGTCTTAGTTAAGCTCTTTTTTGACTTGTTTTCAAAAAGTGAAAATATTTCCGAGTGAACTTGTCTCTTTCACACTCGTAAATTGGATTTGAAAGGATGTCTATTCAGCACAAGTTTTTCCCTTTTTCACACCAAGTAGACTAAATGTCATGAAAAAGGACATCTTTTGGCATTAATTTTTGATTGTATCTCATGCCCTTGCTTGTAGTATTGAGCCTATAGCCGGTTCTCGCTTTGTGTTATAAATCGTTTTCCTCGGAATTTTTTGCATCCTTAACCAAGCATAGCCTCATTTATATCCTTCGCAATTTGACACCCTATAACCAAGAGGGAACATTCCTCGGAGTGTCCATCTCCCGCATGCATCTCCTTGCATTGAGCATAGGTATGTTCCACTGTTGGAACTAGTTTTCCTTACTTGTGACACTCCTTTCCTCCTCTGTATCATAACATTCATTTGTCTATGAAAAAACAAAAAAAGATAGGCGGGAAGGGATTATTATCTTATATTGGCATCAGTTGTGTCGCCTTTGAACAAAACACAAAGTTATTGAGTCCATTTATCATCATAATTTTGGGATTATCATGGCCTTAGGAAGTTGATCTCGTTATAGAGTCTTCTCTACCGAATGGTTACTCTTTCATTCCCTATAGATAATTTCATTGATGCCTCTTGCATCTCACAGTTTCGTCATTGAGTCTATGCTACCAAAGTCTTCCACATGTCTCATGCTGTTGTTCAAAGGAGGTCTATCAACCTGTGTCGGCCATTTATTAGAACTCTTAACTTTGCATGTCGTCCATACCCTTAGTTTGTCTCAAAGTCACATGATATTGTAGTCCTATCATGTGCCCTGGTCCTAATTTCATTATTGGTAGGTAACCTTGAACCCATCAGTCGACATTTCATCATTGGTCATTGACTGGGTGGTTTCCCTTGTGTTGGAATACAAGAAATTTATTCACACATTGGGATTCATGCAATGTCTTGGAGGCCATTAGCCTTATTGGTGGTTTCCTTGCCTTTATCAACAATTTTCCTCATAGGTTGTTATTCAGAGGGTCTTTTTCATGTACCGCTTGCACTTGGCACACACGAAAGACACACAGGGTCATTGGTTCATGAACATGTTCTTCGTATGATTTCCTCCAAATCATGAAGCTCCTGCTTTATACCTCATGTTGAATGATGAGAGATGCCTTAATGCTCTCCTTTTAGCGGGTCTCCTTCCATCGAATTTAGCTCATCTATTCTAGAAACGTGACCTAGAGTCTTATGAGTACCTTGAGGCTTTCATTCATTGGTGGAAAGTTCTATTGCCCTCAACAGTTGGGAATACATTAATGTATCCTAATCGATGGATTCTTCAGGTGTTCAACATCGACTCCTTTATTCACACTTGTAAGAATGTACTCGGTGCCTTGATACCTACTTTCATTATCGGTAGGTTGTCTCACATTTGTTAACGGTATACCTCAATGATCAGTAATCAAATGATGTCTCATTGTGTTCGACCTCAACTCCTTTATTCACATGATGTATACTTGCACCCTTGGCGGATTGTGTAGAAGAATTTAAGACATCAATATGTGGCCGCATCTTTCCTAAGTTGTTTCTTCCTTTTCATTGGACCAATACCTATATGACTTCAGTGATCATGGGAGATCAGATTGTACTCTACTGTATAACAGATATCTTCAGATTGATTTTGAGACTGGTTCTACTGGGCCTTGTTCGTGACTATGTCAACCTTTGGCATGTAACCTCACTTGTATTTTCCTAGTCATGGCCATGAACAATTGTTTGGCATATTTTCACATGGATCTGCAGTGTAATTCTATTAGCAGGCATGTATGCAAAGTCATTGCAGAATGTCATGAGAAACTAGTTCTTCCAGTTGGTTTCCTATCACTCCACTTCTAGGTTGTTTATAATGTATTTATGCCATCGTAGATACTCCTTTGACCTCACAAATTATGGGGCATCTATTATAGAAGGATTTGCCTCACCCTATGCAATCTTGCACAAAAGGCCTTTTTCCATTTCCCTGTGTAGACTTATCATCCCTATTTGTAAATCCCAGAGATAAAATACATATTTTTCCACATGTACGCACATTTCATACTATACAACATGCGTATACCCAGGTTACACCACTACATCCTACGTACATCGAGATTTGTGCCCAAAAATGAAAATTAGTGTCGGGTTTCCATGTCACGACAGGAGATCTATGATCCTTGTCCTTCCATATACTGGAAACGTTTCGACTCGGCCCTTCAGTTCCATTTGAAGGCTATAAATGGGCCAATTCCGAGCTATGGAAAAGAAGAGAAAGAATTCAACTTTGAGAGCAAAGTTACTCTGGAGAAATTATTTACTTCATATTGAGTCTGCATCCCTTTGTCCTTTAAGTCTGAACACAGTGTTCAGCCCCCAAGCCATTCCCTTATTGATTGAAGACTTTATTGTCTCTCTTCTATTAGCTTGACTTTGGTGGAGGATTGAAGTTGTGGAGGCCCAGCTAGAAGGAACTTAATTTCTCGGTTTCGAACCGTGCTGACACAGAATTCTGTAACATTTTCACTTATGCTAATCATATATTATTGGAAATACTCTTTTCCCGTCCAATTGATATCTTGCAAATATTTGAATTATTATTCCATGGGTATATTTGTCATGTTTATTAATGGATTATGCTATTGAATGTGCTAACATTGTTTATTATCACCATATTCTTTCTTTGCTTGGTTTTTGAGGACTAGTTGTAGGTATATAGCTTTGGGTCAAGTGCTCAATGGTGGACTTCATCGAACGTTTGGACAAGGTAGGCCTTTTATCTTATCTTTCTAGCATATTTGTTTACATAGAATACTTGAAAATAGAGTTGATTTCTACAGTCATTTCCATCTGTTGTGGTTTACCCTAGCCATAGAGAGATTTTCCTTGTAACATTATTGTACTTGTAACAAGGTTTACCATGTGTGTTTACCTTATTTTCTTCAGGGGTAACTGTTTTAAACTTTTTTTTTAAATTCTTTGGATTGCATTGACGCGACACATTATTCATTTCAAACCCTGTTTTCTCTCTATTGTTCCTACAACAATATGGAAAATTTATGTATTATATAGGGCATCGAACCTAAACTAACAATTGAATGATAGGGAAAACTTGAAGTGAATGGAACTAAAACATAACCAATGTGAACCATTTAAATAGGAACAAATAGCTACAAGATCTACAATCTCTATCTATATCAACAATGAGGCTACATATCAATGACATTGTGGGGTCAGTCCCTCCTTGTCCTTGTCTTCTCCTTTGTGCACTTTTGTTACTGGAAATTGTTGATCCAGTGCAAATGTCAATGGATTGCTCCTCTCCACATCCATATTGGCAGGTGGGGTCGATCTAATGCAAATTGTAGTGGGTTTCTCCTCTGCGCACTCTCCTCACTGACATGTGGGGTCGAACAATGTAGTCGTCAACTATTTTGGGAGATAGTTTATTTTCTCAGGGTTTGGCACCATAGTGTTTTCATGTTTGAAATGTATATTTTTTATTTATTTTACTTTGTTTTTGTTATTTGTTTGTAATGCAATTTATTTACTTTTTTTTATTTAATATGTGTTTTATAGTTATATGTAAGGGTATAGGGCCAAAGTGGAGGTAGGTTCCTATGCATGGAGGGTGAGAGGGAGAGAACTGCATGGAGGGAAAGATCCAACAAGAGTCATCTATTTCATTTTTAATGACACTGTTAGCACATGCCTCGGTTTTCCCTGCCACCTGAAATATGTAAACGAGATTCATTCCATTCATATTTGTTTTCATAAGTTAGGAGGATAAGGGGAATAATCCAGGTATGAAACATTCATAGATATTTATTTGTATTATTTTTCTAACACATATACTCATGCATCCATGATTGAGGTTGCAGTCATTCCTGGTCTCTCAAGATTTGTCTTATTTAATATTATGCATGCCCCATGGTGAACAATTGGGACTTGTGGGCTTAGACTTGAAAGCCATTCTTTGAGGCATACAAAAATGGTTAGAGAACTAGGTTGAAGGTGTAGGGGTTGTGTCCAGGACCCTAGGAAGAGGTATGACCATAAGGATCTTAGTTGGGATCAGGTGTGGGGATCATTGGGGTCGAGGTTAGGTTGGGTTAGGTATAGGAGAGGGACTTATAGATATAGATGGGTCTGCTAGGGATGAAGTTGAGGTAGTTGGTTCTTATGCATAGAGGGGGAGATGGAGAGAACAAGATGGGGGAGGGAGAGAGCCAACAAGTTGAGCCATATTTTTCATTTTTTAATGGAACAATTAGCACATTCCTCGGTCTTCCATTTCACCTTCATATACCTCCATCTATCTGTACTCCTCCCTCCCTCTCTCTCCATCTCACTCAAGACCTTTGATCTTCTGTTATGTCTCTCTATACCAGTGTCATTGATCTTGACCTATCATAGTACTCTAACACACTCGCACACTATCATAGTACTCTCACACTCTCACACTATCGCAATACTCTCACACTCTCACACTATCATAGTACTATCACATTATCATAGTACTCTCACACTCTCACACATTCTCTCACATAATATCGATTGTGAATAATTTAACTCACTTCATTTGTATAACTCTCTCTCTCTCTCTCAACCTATCTATATCCCTCTCAACCTCTCTATATCCCTCTCACACTCTCACACACTCTCTCTACCCCCTCTTTTTCTTCCTCTCTCTCTACCCCCCTATGTGTCTTCCTCTCTCTCTCTCACACACACATCATACATTCTCTCATATAATATCTAATGTGAGTAATTTAACTTACTTCATTTGTATATATCACACTCTCAACCTATCTTCTTCTCTTTCTCTCTCCATCTCACTAATCTCAACCTCTCTTTCTCCCTCCCACACTCTCACACATGCTCTCTCTACCTCGTCCCCCTCTTTGTATTACTCTCTCTCTACCCCCTTCTTTGTCTTCATCTGTCTCTACCCCCCTCACTGTCTTCCTCTCTCTCCCTCTAACATCACACATTATCTCATATATCAATTGTGAGTAATTTAAGTTACTTCATTTGTATATATCAAACTCTCTCTCTCTCTCTCTCTCTCTCTCTTATATATATATATATATATATTGTGAGTATTAATTTAACTTAATTCATTTGTATGAATAATGTTCAAATATTCTCATCAAATAAATAACAGTGAAAATCTACTGACATTAAACCATGACCTAGAGTACCTACACCTAGGCCATGATGTACACACAGAGGGAGAGAACCAACAAGAGTTGTCTTTTTCATTTTTAACAACATTGTTATCATGTGCTCAGGTCTTCCCTACCACCTATACCATGAACTATACCTAGGCCATGAACTATACCTACACCTAGACCATGACCTAGAAAATGGAAATACTATTTCTATGTCTCCCATTCACTCTCTCCCCCTGCTCCAATGTCTTGATCCCACCACTCTCTCACTCTCGCTCTCTCTCATTCTGATCTCTTTCATGGTCACTCACTCTCTCTTGTTTTCTCCCTCTTCCTCTCTCTTTATCCCCCAATTACTTTTCCTCTCTCCCCCACTCTCCCCCAAAACAACCATATATATAAGTTTAAATTACAAACCATATAGATAAGTTCAAATTACAAATAAAGAAAATAATAATAATCTTACTTTGTAATTTCAAATATAACTTTTTGATTAGTTATATATATATATATATATAATAAAAATTCATAAACATTGAACCATGTTTTTTTTTAGAAATTTCAAAGTGTTAAATATGACGATACAATTTTTTTTATAAAATCACAAAATCAAATTTATTAATTATTATAAATTGTAATGTTTTCCAAAAACCAACCTACTAATTATAAATCATAATGATTTTCCAACTACTACAACCTTAGTATCATAATTATTAACTAATTAAACCGCCATCCGGGTTTAATGATGGCATTCATAATTTGATTGATTGATACAACAATCAGTTGGAGCGAATTATGTCATAATTCACACATGAAGAGTGTCAACTTGTACTTTGGGAATCCAATGAAGGACTAGGGGTCATTTAAGGGTCATTCTGTTGATATTTTGTATTCAAAAGATAATATGATATTGGGAGTTGTAAATCCTAACAATTACACATGTATAATGGAAATAGAAGGCTCAAATTACCAGAAAAGGTGAATAAGTCGAACACTGGGAATACTTTTGCAGCCACTGTTAGTGTTACAAATTCTACAGTTGTTGTTCCTGCAACACTAGTTATTTCAAAAAGGTTCGTAGATACATTTCCTGAAGTTCCTACTCGTTTAGTTAAGAGTTCTCCTGAAGCAAGGGACAAAAAGTTTAATGCTCATGCAAGGATTGAAAAACTCACAATGGAATTTCAACTCATGGTTGAGAACAAACTAAACATAATTATGAATGTTTTAATGGGGATTAAACATGATCTTCACATTCTAAAATGTCCCATATGCCAAGTTGAGGAGAATAATGGAGTTGGTGGTGTTAGTTCATCCACCTCTGGGCATAATGTCCACATAATTAGCCAAGATGAGGAAATGGGTGATGCCTAAATAGACTCTGATAATTATATATTAGTCATTTTAATTTTAAGCATTGTATCTCAAGATGTGATTTACACATATTTTGTAATTTTAATAATTCTAGGATATTATCCTAATACTTTGTATATCTCATTTTTAATATAAATGATTTATGTTGTTCTTCTAATTACTCATCTCTTATTTGACCAATGTGTATTATGTTTATCTAAAGGATAATTACAAGAAATATTCATCTGAAAGATATGTTAGCAAAAGATTTTGTTTATAATTTCTTGGTTTCAATGTACTTAAGCCAATGCGTAATTTGATATTTCCACTCATATATATTTTATACGTACTATGCTCAGTTTTTGTAAGAAAATTTAAATTCTGTTGATAAAGAAGAATTTGTAATAAGAGTTTTTTTGCACAACGAAATCTTTTCTGACTGAAAATTAAAAATTGACCATCGTTTCCCTAATAACCCACCATCATATCAATCATCATAATGTTGAGACTCTTTCTGCATAGAAATCATCCTTTTGGAGTGTAAATGCACTACTAAACATGTTGTAATATTGGAATGATCAGATGTTGAGGGTTGTTAAGGAATCAAGATGTTCTAGGAGATTTCTTGTAGTGGTCAATGCTACATCATTGCATTGATCCAATGTTTTTTTTAAGCGTAATTTCACCAATTTGGCTATATTTTATTTGTTTTGAACAAATTTAGGCTACAAATTTTCATATTTGTATTGAAACTAAAGAACTTGTAGCATAATCTATTATTATAGTTATGCATACACTTATATTTTTCACTTAAATATAAACATTTTCCATGAACATATAATAGGTTTTCTTAAAAAAGTTTCCAAATCAATGATTATGCATCCCAATTTTTTTGGGAATATTCAGTACATGTGGATGAATAGTTAAT
>SNQJ01S0183686.1:0-18964 GCA_010110895.2 Picea sitchensis | reverse complement strand
CATAACACTAGTCATGTTTCTTCACTAGATTGAAAATTTCTTAGCAAAACAATATATCAAGCTTTATTGATTGATTTGGGTGGAATTCCAGGGTTTTCCATTGTAGTTATGGTATTACCTAGAAATTGTATCTCAACGCATAGAAAAAATTGTATTTCATGAACCAAAAAGGGCGTTTCAACCATGGGATAGTAAAATATTTTTGCGTAAGATAATATGCTAAACCACTTGAAGAAATCATCAAAATTCAAGTTAGAGACAATCATTCACCAACATGTGCACTCTACCAACATCTAAAATATGTTCTTCCATCACTTATCTACAAATCAAAATTCTTATGGTACGCACCAAACATTTCACCCAAAAAATATGAATAGAGCCAATCACTCATCATGATAGAATTATGCATGAACAACATGTACTTATTGTTGATCTCACCCTAGTGTGTGTGAGAACCACTCATTGATATTTAGTGCACCACTGATTTTGCACAAATCCCTAACCTATACGGTGTCATCTCAACTTATAGGTTGGAAAGTGATTCAACACCCCTCTTTAGTGATAGCTCATGATTCTACATTAGTTTAACCTTACAAGTCAAAGGTTGTCTCACCCAACCATTGGTTGATTGAAATTGAGTAGGTAAATCTAGGTTATGCACTAGTGATTAATTTGTACCATGTCAGTGCCTATCTTAGTTGACATGCTCCTAGGATTTGAGGGATCACTTATCCTTGACCACTATGTCTAATTCTGATTTTTAGGGTATACCTTATTTAATGTATTTGATCATTTCGATGTGTGTGTGTGTGTGTGTGTGTGTGTGTGTGTGTGTGTGTGTGTGCATCATTTCACTTGTAAATAGTTCCATCATTAAGTCATTTAGTTCCACAATTTTGGTTAGTGAATCCTTAGTCTATTATTTGTGACATTAGGATTAATATGGTCATTCTCATAATTCGAGTCACAATGATCCTCAATGTTGCACCAATCATTGCCTTTGTAGCTGATTCTTTCGAACCGATAAACGATGTACAATTGAACAATCTCTATCATCCTAGATTATGAGTTTAGATTATTCTTTGTTGATGGTTTATTGTTTCTATGGTTATATGCTAATTGTTTACACTTATTTCCTTGAGTTCATCAACATACCATGTTTAATTAACTAATATTATGCAATTTACTAATTAATTATCACAATACTTAAATTGCTTCCTCACTCTCATTGTTTAAACTTTGATCAGGTACAATTAATGTTCGCAAGAATTTGACCTCTATCATGGTAATTCCATCATGACTAGATTGGATTCTTTGGTTTAATGTTCCCCAAGTTTTGTATTTCAACCATCTCTCGCATATTGTAGAATAATGCACAACTATGCTCTTGATATTAACCATAAATATTTTCAATTCTTTGAAGAAATCTAAGAAGATTTGTGTAGCAATAAATGAATTCAATAGATTGAGGAAAGTCAAATTTATATTTTTACATGTTTGGAGTACCAAAGGTAGAGGTTTAATCGTACACCCAAATAATCCTTTGAAACACTCACTACGACTACATACAACAAGAAGTAACTCCAACCACCCTTGAAATAAGTGTTGTGCAACTCATGATTGAAACATTATAGAAAAAGTGCAAGGAGATTCTAAATAATCTTGTAGACCTATTTTGAAGAATAATGGCCCATACAATGCCTTGATAATCCAACCAACATGGATTGGTTTCATTTGGTGTTTGAAATCCCTTCAACATGAACATTGATCATAACAACCCTTTGTTCATAGGGAATATTAATAATAAGCTACTTGATGATTGGGTTTAGCACACTACAGACTAATTTTGATGTCAATAACTTTTTTTATGGAAAAAATATTAAACTCATGACCATGAAGATGTCCCCAACTTCCAAGGCTTGGTGGGAAGTACCTAGTTAACAATGTGAAGAGAAAATTGAGCCTTTCATTGCATGGGAAAACATTGTGCAATTGATGCAAAACAAATTGTACCCATTTTAGTATCATGAAGATCAATACATGAAGTGGAAACAATGTGTGAACATTGTCATCAATTCGTTGACAACTACACACAAATTTCACACAATTACGAATCATTTCAAATTAGGGAGGAGGAAACAAATATATTTCTAAAGTATCAGAGTTAATTACATCAATACATCAATAAAAAGTCAGAACTTCTAATAATAAAAATTCTATGGGATTCCCATATATATGTGACAAATAATAAGAAAAATCACAAGCTCAAATGGTGTGCCAACGCTTTTGGTGATTAGCATTAACAATAGTGCAATTCCAATAATAATGAAAAACAAACAAATAAAAATCATGTACACTATATTCCAAGCAACATTTCACAACCTAATAAATAATTTGTACCAACAAAATAAGGAAAGATAAGTCGTATCTAATAGAAGAAACATAAAGACACTCACAAGCCTTCCAATAATGACAAATCTAAACATTTATCACACCATACTCTTTTACGGTGGATTGTTTATTAACTTGCATAAGATCAAGATACATGCAAGTATATTATATTCTATACACTCAAATCCTCTAGTGTCATGGTGCACAAACTTGACTTGTTCTTCAAGCACTTCAAAATTGGAGTAAGAGAAATAACACTTGTTTCATACCCAAATTTGGGTTCATTAACAACATCTATATTTTATTGTTGATAGAAAGAGTTAGAAGAATCTGATTTCCTCAACCACTATTTAATGAATGAAATTATCTACACAAACCCACCTAGATACCTGCAACATTAGATGGCTAAATTTAGGTTATGAACTACACTTCAAACATTGATGCACTTTTCAATACACCAACTATCCATGGAATAATGATGTAACATATGATGTTTCACCTTTGGAGATCTACGATGTGTTGGTAGGACTTGTCGAATTTGGAATAGATAATATCCAGACCTAGACTTGAGTAGAGAGGGTCGTGAGTTGGTGCTTGTTGAAAATAAACTGACACTAGAAAGGGGAGGGTGATGAAGGGATTTATAACAGTGAAGAGACTCCTTTGTGCAGAGGAAATCCAACTAGAAATGAACCTATGAAGCTTGTTGTTCCCCTAGACTTAGTGGGTAAAGGGAATTTATGTTGTTTCTTATTAGTGAATTAGAGTAGCCTTCATGATTAGACCCAAAACTTGGGAGATATCATGTGATATTCCATGGTGGTTTTGGTTACTATTCTTCTATATTGTTTGCGTTTATTGACCCAACATTCATGTCTATTCGGGTTTCCAAAAAAGCCTCTAAAACTATCGGCCCTCCCGGTAAACCAGAAGGCAACACAGCACACATAATGTGTTGTGTAGTCTCACTCGAGATAACTGTAATGGGTGGCTATAAGACTCATGTGTTTACAACCTAGGATTGAGTGTGAGATAAGAGAGCTATATATTGAACCATTTATTATAACTTGTAAACACAGTATACTGTTATTGACGAACAAGCAGGAAATATAATAACTCATTCATTCAACATAATAATAAATGCTGAAGACAATAAAGATATGCACACATTCATCACATAACACATATATTACTGTGGTTCACCCCCTCCTGGGCTACGTCCACAAAGATTTGGATCTTATCTCTTTTATTATAGTATTTCTGCATCTACAATGTCGCGCACTTACAACTCCTCTTAGTCAAGAAAGATCTATGTGAGGCAGACTAGATTGCACCAGGATCCCCAGCCTGTGATCTAACCCTCAGATCTACCCACCCTCATCCTCTCTATCTCAACAACTTATACAAACTAGATCATCTCGCAAAATATCACGTATCACATCAAATTATGCATAACTAAAACAACAACAATAATCCTAACGATACCTAAGTATATATCTAGACCATCCTAAGTATATCTCTGAACCTACCTAAGTATATATTTGAACTAACCCTTTATGATACCTAAGTATCTCTATTTATACATTTATGGATCTTCAACCATTTACAATACCTTACCAAAACCCTAACCCTATTGTCGTTAGGTCTTCCCTCGCATGCGCACGTGTTGTTCTTCCTTCCAGCTGTCGCTTTCCTCGTGCATGATTTATTTCCGAAAAAGGCCTTGCTTTTCCACTTTGGCTTGCCTCCAACATGCACCCAACACTGACATGTGGTTCATCCCTATCCACCTAACCTTTGTGTGCTTCCTCGATCTCCTTGGTGATCACCTGGAACTTTTCTTTGAGCTCTGCTCCCCGTGTCTGCACCTGCACAGTATTCTCTTTTAGTATGTCCACTATCTGGACTGCGATTTCATCACTGATCAATTCCACGCACTCTGCTTAGGTCTATGCTATCCATGCCTTGGCTTCCTCTGCTTGTGCCAAGACTTCTGATACCCACTCCTACAACGGTTCCATTTGAGCCTAACGCTCATATTTTTGTGTTTGCGTAATAGTTAGCTCTGCTTGCAATCTCTTCATGTCCTGCACCCCTTTGACGCATTTTGTGATCGACATTGTCTTTTGCCTCTGCTTGATTTCTTGGATCATTGTTTTGATCCTTTCTTATTCCTTGTACCACTTTTAGACCTGCTGATCCTCCTCTAACTTAGTCCACAACTACGTTGCTTTATCGGACAAGTCATCTGTTGTGCTGATCTGTTGCTCTATCTCCTGCAGCTGCATTGTTTCTTCCTGCTTCCTTTTCTCCTTCACTGCTGGTGGAGTAGCGGGTGTGAGCGTCTCTTGAAGATTCTCAATCTCCTTATGATATTGATCGATTGCCTGCACAATCTGATAAATATTTTATGCTGATGTGATTTCATCCCTCCACGTGGCCTGTGGAATCTTCTCGTAAGTTCCTGCGACTTTCTGTTCCAATCCTTTCATGTGCTCCCTTTCCTCTCGGGTCTCTAAATTAGCCTGCTCATAGACTATTTCCATCATTTCCTATTTCTCTGTTTCCTTTTGCAATTAGACTAAGTCTTTCTGTGCGTGAGACTGTACCTCATGGTTTATGTTAACCTACAACTTGTGGAGTGCCCTGGTTAGCATCTGTGTCAACACCAGTTGGATTTGGATGAAGTACTTCAGGAGTGTCTATCCCACAAACTCATACATGCACAACATACTGGGTGTGATGTGGAATGTTGCGTTTGGGTGTTGTAATGGGTGGACTAGATCTCATTCTTATACTTTCACTCTTTCCTCCATCCGCAGTGCTGATGGTTCTGTTCCCCTACTTTTGTCTATCTGCACTTCCACGATTTTCTTGATGAGCTACCGCATGTCTTCCAGCTCCTCCTAAATCCTATCCCTGTGGTGCGCAACATGGTCAAAATACTTGGCTAGATAGTCCTGGACCATTCTGTCTATCATCTCTGCATCGCCATCCATGATCGTATAATCTAGCGGTGTTCTTTGTGCCTTCATTTTCTTGCGCTCGCCTCCTGTCTGCATGGCTGTCCTCTTGTTTCCCCCTGGTTCCTGTGGGTTTGGAATTTCTGTGGTCCCTTGCACGGGCTTGACTTGTTTTTGCTGCTCCTTGGCCAACTGCGTCTTATCCTTCTTCCCATTTTGGGTCCCTATATTCGTTGGCCCTTTGTTTATCTGTGTTGCTTTTCCCTAGCCCGATCTTTGCCTCTTGGGCACTTGGATTTCTTGAGGCTGTGTTTCTCCTTGCCCTGCCTCTTCTTCTGCTGTCCTTTCTGGAAAATCCTGGGTGATGGCTGGAATCCTCCATTCATCTTCCCAATATTTGATCACCAGGTCGATGTTGCCCTCGATGACGCAATAATGCATCTGTATCCATTTCTTATCAGGATCCTTGTGCACCTATATCCACATTGTATATCATGTGGCCCTAAAGTTGGTGATGTCCCCATATCGTGCGACAACCTCTGGTGTTATTCTCCACATTTTGGAGATGGCTTCTTATAGGTCACGTAGGTATCCTTCAATTATGGACCTGTTCATCCTTTTGTGCTTAGCATATGGCCTGGCTCTGAGCAGTAAGTATCTCACTCCCTGATTTGGTTTGGTTCTGGTACAAAAATTTACGTACCTTGGCTCTTTCCATCCCATGAAGGATATTAATGTGATCAACCATGAATATTGAAACTTTGTCCCTAGGTCCTACGCATCCTTGCAGTCATCCAAGAATAAGTTCAAGAGGTATAGTTCCCAGCTCATTGTGGTACCTTTAGCGCATTGAGTTACAACTGCAACAACTCCAACCAGAACCTCTTCCCTACAGAATTTTCTTAGCAGCTTACAGACTAAGATTTTCGTGCCTAATTGTGTTGCAGAATCATTGATCCTCTTGATTATGATCCCTCTTGTCCCCCTATTGGTTCCATACTTATTCTTCATCTATTATGCTAGCACCTTCTCCCTGGATTTTTCATCCAAAAAATGCGTGGGATCGATGCCCCGAGATGGAAATCCTGTTGTACTTGCAATAAGATCTACGTCTATCGAGACAAACTTGTCCAACCATATGTCCCCGCCATGCATGACTGCTAACAATTGTTTTACACATGCATTTGTGTAATGACCTATGCCAAAATGTGGTAGGTCCAATAGACCTAAAATTCCTATTTTCTCCAACCCAATTTCCCATTGGAGTGGCTGATTAATCAGTTTCCCAAATTGATTCATGCCCATAGTCTCTAAGTAGACCCTCTTTGCAAGTTCCAGGAACTTTTCTGTGTCTTCTATATCGTGGTTTGAGTATTTGAGGTTCCCTATATGACCCAACAGGTTTGGTCCTACCTGTACCCCATCTGGTATATGTGGTAGAACGATTTCTGTGGCGGGTTTCTTGCGAGGTGACCTGGGTATCTGCATCTTGTCTTTCTTCGGTGGTGGTGGCTGGATCGAAGTTCTAACAACTTCTGGTTGTTCCTCAGTATACCATTATGACCAACCTATGACATCTTCAACCGTTCCTTCTTGTGGGTGGTTTGATATGGTCGTTTGAGACTCGCCTGGCTCAATTGCTGCTTCCAAATTCGACACTGTTCCATTGACTTTTGGAGCTGCTTCGGT
The DNA here is from genome assembly GCA_010110895.2 of Picea sitchensis. Classification (NCBI taxonomy): domain Eukaryota; kingdom Viridiplantae; phylum Streptophyta; class Pinopsida; order Pinales; family Pinaceae; genus Picea; species Picea sitchensis. The sequence goes on along the minus strand of SNQJ01S0183686.1, from coordinate 11,921 downwards.
GTTCTCTGGTTGCACCTCCCTCAAGGTTTCTATGTCCTGGTTCGACTGATCATGTACCTATGTCGGTATATCTATACTCATTCCCTCTGGTGCAGGCTGTTGGGTTTCTTCCACTATCGGTGTAGGATTCACCAGTGCTGTGTCTGGATATGGGATTTCATCGACATTGACAATCTCCGACGACTGTTGTTCACCTTCTTCTGCCTGTATGCGTGATCTGGTATGAACTCTGGTTTTTCTGGCGGTCTGGCTCAATTCTACTTACTTTGGTGGTGCCATGGTGGTTAATGTTCAAACTTTTGGTGGGTTTGAATGGTCTGTGTGACCTCTATGAACTCACTCTATGATTTTCAACCTCTATCACTCTCTGTCTGCTCTCTTTTTTCAAATGGACTCTTTTTCTCTCGCGTTCATTTGTTGTATGGGATTTCCATGAAGCTTATCGAGGACACTTCCTTCATTATGGGTTCAATGCACCTTAATTACGGGTTCAATGCACCTCCGGAGGTTTCATACTTGCCATTACTTCTGATTTTTTGATTCCAGTTGGCGTGATTAATGTGGTGTCCCATCGGTCCTTTCCTTCCTTTAATTCCTCCTACTACTGTCTTGTCGTACTTCTTTTGCCGACTTTCCTTTTCCCACTTGTTTCCCTTTTTATGTGACCATTGTCCTTATCCTTGCCGAGTTTGTGTTCCTAAGTGTGCGTGCCTTTTATTCCTCCGGTGCACTGCGCCTCTGTTGGTAGTAATTACATTTTTTTTTTTACTGCGCGGTTGGTGGTCGAATGTCCTTGTATAGCTTTAGTCGGCTCCCATTGATCATCCCTATGAGTTATGATCCTGATGAGTATTTTAACTGTACAAATCCTCCATTTGTGACAGGTTTTACCTCATACGGTCCTAGCCAATGCATTCTTAGCTTTCCTAGATGCTGAAACGATTTGCTGTCATACATCAGTACTAGGTATCGTTCCTTGAATTTTTTCTTCTTTATGTGTCTATCATGCCAAGCTTTGTCTCTTGCTTTTTGAACTTGTTGGTGGAATCCTAGTAAGATCTGATCTTCCTCCATGGTCATTAACTCATTCAATCTCTCCTATACTGCACCTCGTTCGATCATTTGTGTAATTGCTGCTACACACAAGATTGGTACTAAAAATTCTAGTGGCACCACTGCTTCTTGGCCATAGACCAGTTTGAATGGTGTGTTCCCTATAAAATTTTTTCACATGGTCCTATAGGCCCATAATACTGCTGGTACTTTGAGGTCCCAGTCATCCCTATTGACGTTACAATTTTTTTTTTAGCGTGTTTTCTAGGGTTTTGTTAAATGCTTCTACTATTCCATTTGCTTGTGGGTGATATGGTGCACTCTTCTGATGAATCAAAGTGATGATGGACTTCAAACTCTTCAATCATAGCGCTGATGGTGCTATTTATGAATTGTGTGCCTTGGTCGCTCATCAAAACTCTTGGGCACCCAAATCTAGTGATTACTTGCTCAAATAAAAAATGCGTTATTGTTTTTGCGCTGCAATCCTTCACTGGTGCAGCTTCCACCCATCTTGTTAGGTATTCCGTCACAGTGATAATGTATCTTTCTCCTGTTCTTTTTGCTAGTGGGTTGATTGGTCCCACAAAGTCTATTGCCCACTTATATAATGCTTGGAGTGTTACCTGTGGTTGTAATGGCATCTCGTCCCTTCTATTGGGTTTTCCTACTCTTTGACAAACATCGCATCTTTGACAGTACTCCTTCGAGTCTCTGTGAATCATTGGCCACCAAAGTCCTGCGCGGAATACCTTCTGTGCAGTAAATTTACCTGCGTAATGTCCTCCTGCTATTCCCTCATGGGCTTCTGCTAAAACTTGTGGTATTTCATTTTCTAACACATACCTTCACAAGATGCTATCTGTGCCCATTTTGTATAGGTTTCCTACAATCAGTTGATAGTCGAAAGTGTGGACTACCATGTTTTTATTCTACACGATGCTATATTCTTGTGGCGCAGTACTTGTGCTCAAGTACTGAATAATATCTGCGAAGCATTCATCAACGATATGGACTGAGAATAACTGTGCATCCGGAAAGTTGTCTTCTAAATTAGTAGGTTCTTCTCCATTTGTGAAACTTGATAGGTGGTCGGGTCCTGCATTCAATTTTCCTGGTTTGACAATTACTTCAAAGTCAAATTCTTGAAATAGGAGCAACCATCGACATATTCTCCCCCCCAACACTGGCTTGTTGACTAGGTATTTTAGGGCTGAGTGATCTACGAACATCTTAAAGTGTTTTCCCAATAAGAAGTGTATGAAATTTTGCAGTGCATAGACCATAGCTAATCCTTCTCTTTCTGTCGTGTTATAGTTCTGTTCTGAGTCTGATAGCTTCTTGCTCGCAAATGCTATCGGGTGATCCAAGTCTCCCATTCCTGGTTGGGCCAAGATAGCTCCAAGTGATATGGCTGATGTATCTACATGCACATGGAATGTCTTCTCCGAGTCTGGAAATACTAATATCGACGCAGTGACCATATTTTCCTTCAGGGTGTCCAGATCGTGTTGGCACTTGTCGTTACACTAAAATTTTGTGTCCTTTCTTAACAACTTTTCCATTGGGGAAGTAATATGCATGTACCCTTTGATAAATTTCCTGTAGTATCCTGTCTGTCCCAACGTCGCTCTTAGTTGACAAACTATTTTTGGTGGTGGTAAGTTAACAATTACTGCAATCTTTGCATGATCTACTAATAAACCTTGTTTTCATATTATATGGCGCAGTATCCCAAATGGTGTTCTGAATATGCATTTATTTATGTTTAGTGATATCTAGAACTGTATACATATTTCTAACATTAGGCATAAGACTTATACATGGTATTTTAACAAACTATAGACTGTCCAATTGTCTAGGTATACCTCGCTAAACTGGTGGATGAATTCCTTAAATGCTGCAATGACTACTCTAGAAAATATTGTTGGTGCATTCTTCAGTCCAAATGACTGGACTGTGTATAGGTAGGATCCCCACTCTGTCACAAACGTGGTCTTGTATCTGTCTTATTGTGCTATCTTGATCTGATGGTATTCTGAGAATCCATCAGTGAATGAATAAGCTTCGTGCCCACCTACGTTTTCTAACACTTCGTTCGTGAACGGTGTAAGGAATGGGTCATGTAGGAATGCATCATTCAACTTCCTCAAGTTGATGCATATCCTTATCCCTCCTTGTTTCTTGTCCTATACCACCATCGAGATTATCCATTCAGATTATTCAACTGCTTCTATGATGTCAGCTTTGAGCATCCTGTCGATCTCAACTTTGACTTTCTGCTTATATATTGAGTTCAATCTGTATGGTTGTTGTCTGATCGATCTCACTTCAGGTCTGAGTGGTATCTTCATTTCTCATAACTCTCCGGATATACCATTCATCTCTATAAATGTTGTGGGAAACAAGTCGTTGTATTCGCGCAATAACTCTGTTATGCTTTTCACTGTTTACTCATCCCGATAATCTCTAATGCTGGCCATTTTGGGATTCTTGACTTTCCCAATGCTAAATTTCTTTACTTTGATCAGAGTAGAAATGACTTTTGATTCTGTGGGTGGTCCTTCCACATCTCTTTCTCCTTCTGCTTCTTCAATCTGAATATCGCATGGATCATCTTCATCCGGTGCTTCCTCTTGTACATGGTAACATGGCAATAGTGCCTTGACTGTCTGTTTGTTCTGCTGTTGTTCTTCTGTGATAAGTTCTATTTCTAGCTCTTTGATGAATATCACTCCTCTTGTATTTTTAAGAGCGACATCTATGTTAGGGTTCTCATTCTCGAATGAGAAAGTGACTGTGAAATTCTGTTGCAATGTCATCCATGTCATAATTCCTTTGCGTAATTCCTAGTCTGTATACCAGTTTGCTGGTATGCCCTCTAGAGTGTGTATAAAATGATGAGGCCATTCCTCTGGGGGTGTCATTTTCCATAGCATTATACACTCATCCAAGTGTTCTGTTGGTGCCCCTTTTCCATCATACTTCTTCTTCTTGTTGTTTTTTTGTTCTGCGCTGAACCTTATGCCCAATAACCACTTACATTGGTACCAATATGTGATTGTTTCTTTGTGTGCGCCCCACCATATTGTAGGTGTGGCCTTAAGTGATAGGTCAAGTGATAACAGTCTCTGGTTCTCTAACACTGCATATTCATACTGTGTCAATAATGTTTCCAAATCGTTTATCCCATGGAAACTGGGTGGATCCTTGATTTCTGTGCGTACCCATCTTACCGTGCAGTCTATTCTTGCACATCTTCTCGTGGATACTTCGTGTAGCCTTTGTTGCTAGTTCTCTAAACCAGTGTATGAGTCTATTTCACATGAAGTAATGCTATGCCAACTGAGTATCACATCTGTAGTTGGGTTCACATAATCCTCATCATGCGCAGTTGTTCTGTACAACTGGCTGATTTCCTCTAAGTCTAGGCAAGTAGGTTATACAAACCTCTCCCCTTCCGATAGATCTAATGGCATGATGAACCTGTATTCTCCTGACTCAAATCTCATTTTATTGGTCTTTAAGTTGATTATAGCCTGGTTGTCAAACACCCAATCCAGACCAAGCAATGATGGGTAAGGTGTTGTGGCAACCACTATTTCAATAACTTCAAAATCTGCTTTAGTGCACACTCCATCTAGGTTTACTGTCACTCCTTTGATTCTACCTATTGGCAGGACTCTGTGTTGGTTTTCTAGTTTCAATTGAATAGGTGAATAGCCTAATGTGGGCTCTCCCATGCATTTCCATGTCTTCTTTGGTAATACATTAACTTCAGATCCTAGATCTAGTATGATGTTTCCCATATTGAAATCTCCAATGTTGTCATTCAGTCTAAACTCCCTACTTGTTCTTCTTCTTGTGTGTAGGTGATTGACTATTTTTGGTTTTAGTTTTCCTTTCGTCTCGATGCTAAATTTTTCTAGTATATTTTGCAATATTTTCATAGATGGTGGATCACTTAATACCTTTACACATGATTGCAAAAATCCTTTGATTGTACTTACCTATCCCATAGAATGTATTTCGCTGGTATGATCCAATAACGAAGTCATTTAATATTCTGGTGCTTCCTTACTTTGTTGCGTAGTTGAATTCATTGTAATATCTTCCTTCTGGAATTCTTGTCGGGCTTGCTTAAATATCTCCTTTTCCTTCTGTGTGTCGAACTTCTTTCTTGGTTCAATGTTATTTTTCACCCATTGATTTTGTGCTAGCTCTTGTCGAACAACATCATCCCCTATTTTAGCTCCTCCATGATTAACTATATTTATGTTCCATCCTTCATCCCTTACTTCGGCGAAAATCCACTGAACATTTTGGTTGTTCTAGTTCCTCTTTTCATGGATCTTTATTAGTAATGTTGGGCATTCTTCTGTATCGTGGTCTGATGCGCGAAAATACATACAAGTTGCTGGTGGGAGTGGACATTCTCTTACATAATGTCCCAGTTGTTGACAATTGTGACACACCACTGGTCCTCTACCTCATCCTCCACCTCCTCTTTCTCACACTCCACCTCTGTAGCCTGCTCAATCTCCTCTTGGTGCGTTGTACTGAGGCGCCTGATTATACTGCACGGTATTGTATTGAGGCTGTGCTATTTTGTACTGTGATTGCGTGTTATTGTATGGTTGCTGCACATTATACTGCTAATGCGTAGTGTTGTATGGAGCTAGAACTTGATTAAACTCTGGTGTGGCTTGCCCCATCATCATTTATTCCTACACTCTATATGCGTATGATGTCCTTTCTCGCATAAACTCCATAGTTCTACAATATTTGTCATCATGGCCCACTGACTTGCAAAAGGCATAATATGAGATTTTTGGGAATGTCTGGTATTTCTGCATCATCGTGCAGTGATAAGGGTCATGCCTCGATTTCTTGCAGATTTCACACCATAATACTGCACGAATGTTCAACAATCATTCTTGTGGTGTACTTCCATCCTACATGTGGTACACCAAACAAATTCTTGTTTGTCTTTGCTCTTATTCTGGTTTAGTTGAAATGTTAAGTTCTTCAAGTCTTCCTTCATCTCTTCAATAACTGGGTCTGTTTGCTGGTATTGGTTTTCTTCCAGTTGCAAGGCTGCCTGCATAGCGTCTTCATGCATCTAGAACTTCTGTTGTTGCAATGGTTATTTTAAGTGTGGGAGCAATGAATTGACAAACAAGTGCCGATGCTACAAATCGGTCATGAGATATTTTAACTTTCCTTTCAGTTGCTTGAATATTTGGTCAATCTCCCATACATATTCTCTTGGTTTTTGTCTTATTTTGATCATCTCATTCATGTAATGATCCTCTGAGATCGGCTTCTAGAACTCATTTATCAGTAACTTCTTAATGTCTGGGAGTGTCCTTATCATCCCCAGAGCACTATTTGCATCTAAACTCATGTACCGGTCTAGTGTGCGGTCTCTTAGCGTAATCACTAATTGCGCAAGTTTGGTATCTTCATTAGTGGTCTGTTTTGCTTCCCAGATCTTTTCACAAATGAACAAATGTTTCTCAGGGTCTGTTGCTACTTCTCCTTGAAATTATGGTAACCTGATGGTGGGGTCATGTCCTGCCATTTTGAATGCTGAGCTAATACCTTCGTGCAGTGTAGATACCTAACTAGTGCTACCTGAACTGGCTCCTCCAATTGTTGTCCCTTGTGTAGATGTACTTCCTTCTGTTTGACTACTTTTGAACTTCGGTTGTGTAAACGATTATGTTCTCTTTGGTGTATTAGTCGCACATGGGTTTATGGGTTCTACACTGACATTAATATGGATAGGATTGCTACCTTCTCTTCTTGTTCTTGGACCTCTCATCTTCCTCTCATATGTTGTGTGCATGATTTCCTAAATCTTCTCCATAGCTCAAAGATCCTCTACCTCTTCCTCATCACTCGCCAAGCCTTCCCTCCCGACTACGACTCTCTTCTTAGTATTCACCTTGTATTGGTAGGGTACTCTGCTACGCGTCTTTTTGGCTATCGCCATGATCTGCTTGATCTGGTCGTCATCCATCATGATCGGGTCCAAGGGTTCCTCCTTATTTCCCTTATCATTTCCTCCTCCCATTTCTCCTCTTTTTGTCAGTGCTTCCCCCCTTCCCCCATGCACGCATGGAACTTTAGCTATCTGACTCCATTGTCAGTACTCCTTTTTTATACAACAATATCTTAATAGAAGTATGCATCGATCAAATGTACCTTCCTTGAGGTCCTAATAGAAACTCTTGCTCCACTGCGCTGTATGAATTCGTTGTGTCGACTGCAAACTCTGTTATAAAACCTGCCACAATACTGTCAAGCCAAAAATCTACTGTGTGGGTGAACTTGTTGTTCACCTGTTGTAAATGTTCAATCTTTACTGGGGTCCAATCTAGTTGTCGAATCCATTTCCTTGTGTGGTTATCCTTTAACCTTAGTATCCACTCCTGCAATAGATTTGGAAAATCACAGAAAATGACTTTGTGTAAATCAATAAACACATATTTCTCAAGGTACTTGCGGGGTGTTACTCTAGGGTTTCTATTATCTTTTTGTGCAAATTCTATCTCCTTAGTTCTTAGCCAATTTTCGATATCTTGTTTTGTGGCATTCCACGATCTCAACATTCCCTTATAATGGCTCATTGCTCTCTACCCTAATTTTTTCTTGATCTAACTCCGACAGATCTTCGGCTTATCTCATCTACTCAACTCTCTCTTGTTCCTACCAATGACAATGCAACCATTTGTTGGCTACTATTCTTGTATACTGTCTGCATTTATTGACCTAGGGTTCACATCTATTTGGGTTTCCAACAAATCCTCTAAAACTATCGACCCTCCCTATAAACCAAAAGGCACCATAACACATAGAATGCACTGCGCATTCTCACCCGAGATATCTTTAATGGGTGGCTGTAAGACTCATGTGTTTACAGCCTAGGATTGAGTGTGAGATAAGAGAGCTATATATTGAACCATTTATTATAACTCGTAAACACAATATACTGTTATCGATGAATAAGCAAGAAATATAACATCTCATTCATTCAACATAATAATAACTGCTGAAGACAATAAATATATGCACACATTCATCACATAACACATATATTATCGTGGTTCACCCCCTCCTGGGCTATGTCCACAAAGATTTGTCTCTCATCTCTTTTATTATAGTATTTCCGCATATACATCCCCACGTGCTTACAACTCCTCTCAATCGGGCAATATCTATGTGAGGCAGACTAGATTGCACTAGGCTCCCCAACCTGCAATCTAACCCTCCCTCATACTCTCTATCTCAACAACTTATAAAAAATAGATCATCTCGCAAAATATCACGTATCGCATCAACTTATGCATAACTAAAACAACAACAATATTCCGAACGATACCTAAGTATATATCCAGACAATCCTAAGTATATCTCCGAACCAACCTAAGTATATCTTCAAACCAACCCCTTATGATACCTAAGTATCTCTATTTATACATTGTTGGATCTTTATCCATTTACAATACCTTACCAAAACCCTAACCCTACCATCGTTAGGTATTCCCTCGCATGTGTTGTTCTTCCTTCCAGCTGTCGCTTTCCTCGTGCATGCTTTTTTTCCCAAAAATGCCTTGCTTTTCTGCTTTGGCCTACCTCCAACAGGTGGTATCATGGCATGGTGCAGGGATGGATTGCTATAGAAAGAATAAGTGAAACATAGCCTATGGTTTTGTGGAAATTCCTTCACCCTCAATCAGTTGGCTGGTTGGTTTTTACTCCGAGACATATAAGTGTTCACATTGTCCTTTGCAAACATTTTATAAATGAATGTCAATTCCTTGCACCTCTTATTTGTGAATTTTTTGAATGTGATACATGAATGATTAAGTATGAATTGTTTATTGTTGATCCCTATCTCAAAGGGTACAACCCACATTATTTGTTATATGCAATATAAGTAACTTTCGGGGCCTGCGACCTTGTGAATTTCCCTGTGATTTGAATGGAAAGTTTGTAGGATATAAAATTTTGTTATCGGGTTGCTTATAGGAGCTTCCATATGCGTTAAGAGCATAGGCCGATGGCATGAAACCTTGGAATGAAATCACCTGTTAACTTTGGAGAGAGGTGAAGAATTAATTCACCTGGGGAGGAAGTCTTTCCCTTGATTTTTCTTCCTAAGTCATAACGAAGGCCATGTTGGGATTAAAAGTCCTCCCTTTTTTTTTCTTTCACATCAATCGAGAATATTTTCATATTGTAGATCTGAAACCAAGAGTGTATATTGACCCTTCATCGAAGATTAGAAATAGGAAGTGCCTTGGAATAGGATTAACCTTGAGTTTGATGGGGATATCCTGAACATGCAAGCTCGAGTAGGCGATAGTTGTCGATTTTCTGTGGATATAGATTGAGAAAATCTGGACCATAGATCTTGTCCTGGAACTTATCTGTTAAGACAATCAGAAAAAAGAATTTGAAAGGATATGAAAAGTTTGCATGGTTAGTGTTCCCAACAAGGAGAAACCAAAAGGAAAGAACCTAAGTGGGAAATAGTCATTGATTTTTTCTAGGGCTAGATCGATGAGACATGAGCTGTTGAATTTACCAAAAACCTATTCCTATTGAAATCCTATTGGAGCCTTGTTGAATTCTTAACCATCACGCTAATCTAAAAACTTGTTGAGATCTATACTATCTGGTCAGAGGAATGATAGCCATTGGATATGTCAAAAAACCCTCCATTTAGAAGGGTTCGATCGAAAAGTTAGTTGGAGTAGTGATGTGACTTCGAGTGAATGCGACCAATCGACTTAAAGTTTGTGCACCTTTCTAGTTCGAAGATATTTGGGCCATTTGATTGTTTCAATTGTGACCATCAGATCTATTGGGGCCAAGAGGATTCATTAAAAACAAAATAATTTGGTAAACTCAATTGAATTAGGATTGTAAATGAAGGTGAACACCGTCCGTTGGATTAGTCAGGCCGTGGGAGTGTCTATTAACTACCTTGCGGTCCGGTGAGACTGTGGATATCTCAATCATTGTATTGGATCAATCACAACCATTGGTTCTATCAGAAGTAGGGCATTCGAAGAAAAACCCTTTGAAAATATTGGTGTTGTGTTATAAAAGCAAGACCGTGGAGCAATAAAATAAAACAAATGCGGAAATAAAACACAGAAGATACACAATACAATAGAGACACAAATTTACGTGGTTCACTGATATGTGTAAAAAATCAGCACCAGGCGCAACCGCACAAATGATGTGAACTGTAGGACGGTTAGGGCGCACCCAGCCCCTAACCGCCAAGTCCAAGGGCATATGGTCTACCATACGACCGCACACACATACAAAAGGGGCCACGTCCCAAATCAAATGATAGCACGACAAGTGTCGGCACGGTTTGTATAACCGTTGGTAATAAAAATCCTGCTCAATGCATTGACCACCGATCACATGTGTTATGGGCGGTATGGACCACCGGTTATATGTGTTATGGATTCGTTTGAACTACGCGCACAGGTAGTCACATGATATATATATATGGACGGGGGCTGGGGCTTAGCCCTAGCCCTGTCCATGCCCATTCCAAAACACATTGCAATTCAAATATATTGTTTCACATATATAATAAGAAACACTTATGGGCGTGCCGATTGGGCGACCCTTCCCAAAGCATTACCCCTGCCCGAAGGTCACGGGGTTGAATCCGGCCAACAACATATGTTTTAAACCAATGCCAGGGTGACACGTGGCAACCACTGAGTGGGCCATGTGTCAGCATTTCATTCGCCATCAATGACACATTTCATATGCCAACTCGTCCACAATCCTGCCAACCAACACCTGCCATGTGTCATACGACCCTGCCACATGTTGTACAACTCTACCATGTGTCATACGGTCTGCCACGTCAGCATCCGTACAAACTATACAGTCAACACATGTTTTTTGCCTGTTTGTCGTTTTGAACAGAATGTGATATCTCTCTCATCCGACTTCCGTTTGAACCCAAATGAGTTACGTTGGGTTCATGATGACGAGGCCTACGCTCCCGTTTGATTTGAAGTGATTCTGAGCACTTTGAAGTTTGAGAAAAATTTGATCCCCTGGATAACACCTCCCCATTGAAAAGCTTTTGGACCTCCAAAAGACTATTCTCAGTCTATTTGAAGATGAGGGTAAAGTTCCCTCACCTTTCCAACCTCAATCCACTTGGCTTTTCTTGGATTTGTGCCTTTAATACCAACTCGAAGATATTCCACATTTCCTCGTTTTGAAGTTCTCATTCTCCTGTCAAGGATTGTGTCTTCATGTAGTTCTGTAAGATATTTTGGGCAGAAATCATCTATAGAAGGAATTTAAACATGTTCTCCTTGATCATCAATCAAAGGAGGCTCATACAATTTCAAATTCTCAACATTAACAACTGCATACATTTGCATATAAGGAGGCAAATCTAAATGGAAGGCATTGTTACCAATCTTGTCAAGAATCTTGAAAGGACCATATCGTATTGGTTTCCATTTTTTACCTTCTCCTTTAAGCCTCTCCTTACTAATGTAAAGCCAAACTTCATCTCCAACTTGGAAACTGTGATCAACACGATGATTGCCATGTCTTGTATTGTACTTGGCTTGACTCTTTTCCAACTGTTCTTGTACCATTTGATGTATTGACTGAATTTGTTCAATGAGCTTTTCTTCCCTATCAATGTCATATTGACCATCAATAGAAATATCCTTCCCAAAGATAAAATCTAAAGGAGATTTGGGCAAATAGCCAAAACATGCTTCAAATGGCGATGTTTGAGTCGAAGAGTGCTTAGCTCAATTGTAAGCATGCTGAATGTAGTGTAAATGCTCATCCCAAAG